>SKCR01021842.1:0-156604 GCA_019454045.1 Zanthoxylum bungeanum
GCCCAACCAAGCCCATTAAGCCCAAATACAACTTTATAAGCCCAATTCCAAATTAAGCCCAATTATTAAATTACAAAATTCCAAATTTCACAATTAATTAATCTAAAGTGTATAGCCATGATTAATTAACCAAATTAACATTTCCAAAATACCAATTTATATAATTAATCATGCTTATTATCATCAACACATGTCCAACACAATTGAATCAAAAAATCATCTCATTTTCCATGCTTTTGGTCACGACAATTTAGGGTTTTTTTGTTCAATTCCGAATTCAATCCAATTAAATCATAAATCAACATTTCCCAAGTCTTTCAAACTCATCCAATAATTCAAAAAACAAAATTACCATGACATTAGGGCAACTCAAAGTTTCGGCCAAGCCAAAAATTTGGGAAAAATTTGATCCAATTCAATTTTCATCAAATTGATCATGCATAACACTATGTTATCATTATTCAAGCATACTCAAACAATCAATTTCATCAAAACATGCTCAAATCATTTTTACCCAAATTTTACCCTAATATTTTTCATGCTCAAATTAGGCTCTGATACCATTGTTGGGTTTCTACTATAGTCCCAAGATCAATCAAGCAATGAAATCAATGTGAATACAATAAAGAAGTATGGCAGAATCATACTTACATGAACAGATTTGTGAAGCGATGAACACAAAACTTTTGCTCCTTTCTTGAAGCTCTCGGCAATGGCCCTTTTTGTGCTCCTTGGATTCGGTCAAGCTCCAAGCTTGGGAATGGATTCCATGCTCAGGGTTTGTTTCCCTATCACCTTTAGATGACTTTTATGAGCTAGCATAACAAAATTACCACAAATCTTCCTTGTTCTTGCTTGTTGTTCTCGGCAAAGAGAAGCAAAATTGAGAGAATTTGGCATTGGCCGTGAGATGAAGAAATGAGAATAGAGAAGTGATGAGTTAATTTTGTGTATTTGGATTTCTAAAATCTAATACCAAAAATCAAAGTCAAAAGGTACAAGGCAATTAAGCCTTCCAACCACCACCATCAATCACAACTGACTTACATCACATCACTCAAAGTGACAAGACATCCATCACTTAAATGACTAATGATGTGACGCGTGATGTGACTTGCGGGCCCCACTTAATTCGAAATGCGAGGGGCCCCGCAAACACTCCCGGGCTAGGGTTCGCTAATTCCGAATTAACGAATTTTCCGTTGCGACGTAATTAAATCAAATTTAATTAAATAATTATGCCTAGCAAAATTACTATTCACATCGCTAACGAATTAATTCTAAATTAACTAGTTCGCCCGAATAAGAATACAATTTTAATTCTGCGTCGAAATCTAATTTCGTATAATATATCAAATTATTTAATTTATCGATTAATTCCAAATTAATCGTTCTCTCTCTTTAAATAATATTTTATCCCCAGATAAAATATCTCCGTAATTAATCCTAGATTAATTTTCTCTCTCTATTAATTAATCCCAAATTAATAATGTGTGAGTCATACGTCATCGGTGAATCTTCGGGAAGCGACCCATGAGATCCCCGGATATGTTGGCAGTAAATCCGGTCGTCGGACTATCCGAACACATACGTACCTAGTACTACGTTTTTAACGATTTACAAGACATGGTTGGCTTCTAGCAAAACACCGTGCCTACCCAATTCTCCAGAAATATTCTTAAAGGAATATGTTATCTATATCAGGCGTAGTATATACGTAGTATTGCGTATTGCGATCCAGTATCGGATGTCACGTGCTAGGCCTGGGGCTGGAATTGTGTCTGCCCCGTACGAAGCACATATCGGATCTCTGGTAACTAGTCTCTATAATCAGATAACCATGACCTAGTCATAATATCCCGATAGCTGCAGCATATAAGAGCACCAGTTCCGTATCCTACGTGATCATCATCTTCACTATGACTGAAGTGATACTTCCATCTTGACATCACACCCAATACACTAAGATTCTCAATATACCCAGAAGAGGCGTACACAGATTCGGTTAAAGCCCTGGATGACCAAAACCAAAGTATATTGATTATCGCAAGTATTAGGGGTGCAAGTCTCAGGTTAAGACCAAATACACCTACCCTAATTCGGACTCCCATAGACACACATTCATACTACAAATTGGATTCCGAGGGGTCTATCCAGAGCGAAGCTGTTTCCGTACCATCGGTAAACACAGCCTCCTATTACACTTGCATGAGTATCCAAAACCCAAATATATGAGAACTATGTCGTTATGCTCCCACAACGCGCATAAGTGCAATACTAGTCTATTCTGCATTATCGATGTCCAATCTCGATAATACTCCGACTATGGATGTTTTAATGATTAAACCTTGATGGATTGATATTGTCTCATATCATCTTAATCTGGAACTAATCATATGGACTTTTATCATTTATATATCCCGGTAATCTAATTACAAATGATAAAAGAGCAATTTCCTTTGTCACATAGTTAATTTGTACAATAACACCATGTTCTGTACAAATAGTGATGCTATGGGTCATAATTGTCCAACATATACATCCCAAACCCTAAATTCGGTTGGACATGGTCCAAGTTGTGTTTGACGTTTTGATTGCCAATCACTCACAATAGATTGGAGGAGGATGGGGGATTTTGCTCCCCCTTCCATCCTCAGCCCCCCTATATTTCACTATAAAAGGGAGGCATTCACAATCAGCAAAAAGAAGAGAGACCGAAAACACTAAAGTACAAAGTCTTGAAATTCAAAAGAGAGAAAGTGAACAAAAATCAACAACTCTTTAGAGTTTCCCTTTCTTGCATGAACCTAATAATCATCCAACGTTCAGGAACTGCTGTTGGAGCCGAAGCTATACTCAAAGTTAAGATCTGGGGGCACCCTTTTTTCCATCACTATATTTTAGTTTCTTCCTACTTTACAGTATCTTCGGTTGGATCTAAATAACATCCGGCCGAACATGCTCACACAACTAGAATATCTGGCCAGGCTTCCCTAAAGCCGGGCCGAGGGATATGCACCTTATATCCTATCATTTGCATACATTAGTTCCTTTTTTTTATTTATTGTTTCATTAGTATTGTTCTACTATGCATGTTACATTCTTATTTGTTATAGCTATTGTTACGCATGTTTCTATATTTTTATAACTTTCATGTTCTATATAGAATATCTGACCATACTTACACTAAGTCCGGCCGGACATTAGGTGCTGTAGGCACTGCATTTTTGCATATAAGTCCCTATGATGAGTCTCATTTGGAGACACTACCTTTTAAGTCACGGAGGTCACGGAAAACGGACATCGGAAGGGGAAATTCAGAATAAACAAGGTTCACTGTTTTCGTTCGTGCTGCGTTCGTGTATACGTTCGAATGCCAAACAGATTGTGGGCGTTCGTGACGCGTTCGAGGAAGCGTTCGAACGGTGTCGGTAATTCTGGTTTTGCTGCTAGCCTTACATCAAGCCCAATTCGCCCAAGCCTTGGCCCACACGCCCAAGCCCACTTAAAACACATATTTAACACATGGTGAAATCAAAACAAATCTAAATATCACATACCAAATTAAAATAAACATTAAAATCAATTATAACAAATTAAATATTTTGTATTCCTAATCTAGCCCAAATTTGTCCCCCCTCAGTCTTTGACTTTCCTTGCTCAACACTAAATCAAATCCCTTCATTGTGAGACAAGGAGTAGCCCTAGCCTTTCTATATATAAACAACCCCGAACCAAGACATGCACTCCCCTAGCTCATTCATACAAGAAAAGCCTCCCCTAGCTCATACACACAACTCACACGAAAATCACAACACACACAAGAAACACCCAAGCTTATTGACACAACTCTCCCTCACTCTCAATAACCGAAGATCACAAACCAAAGAACCCTCATTGCCTTGACCAAAACACATCCCGAACAGCCCCTTTACCTCATCAAAACAGCCCCCGAACCACACCATAACACCACCGAAAATCACACCCAAAACAGTAGCCAAAACATCCCAAGAACAGTAACTAAAATACAGCAGCAGAACAGTAGCAAAACGGTAGCGAATCGGAGTCAAAAGCAGCAGCAAAAGAAAGAAAGACGACTCAAAACAGTAAGACAACGAACGAGAGCAGTGAACCAGTGAACCGGAAGAGTTGCAGAGCATCCACCCTTCCGACGATCGTGTACCGTACATCCGAGAGGTGATTTAAAAGGTTAGACCTGAGGGCACTTTTATCATTAGTTTATATTCGTCTTTTGATTGTTTATTGAATTCTATTCGCATGAGAGTCGTTTGTGGATGCATGTTGTGGCTTGAATGAAATGGAAAATGTGTCGCCTCTTGTGGTATATAGGATGGAAACCCAGACATAAATTTCATAGCTGATTCCGAAGGGACGGTAGTATGATCTGTACTTGGGATACAACTCCACGTACCACTTGAGTAAACGGCACATTCTTTTGTTTTATGTTGTTTTGATTTATTTATTTTTCGTTATTTGAATTCTGCATGTTACTTTTGTATGTATGATACAATCGAGCGCATGGGCTTAGTAAGTCGGATTAAAGGTCCCCTATTTGGAGGGGTTAAAATCCTTTACCATAATTGTAGACAACAGAACCTGGGCGACGCTGTTTCTAGGCTCGCGGCCTAGTTGGGAAGTACGAAATAACATGGAGTCGCCACCCGGTGTGAACCGGGACAAAGATTTAAGGCCGCACTCACCCCTCGCAAGGGAAGACCTCAAACTGTTGGGTTCGGAATGGTCCCTTACTTATGTCACTTGTGATGATATAATTTGTGCAATGAACTAACCAAGTCTACTCAATAATCATGCTCAAGGGTACTTAGATCTAACATGCTTTCATCCAAATAATTCCACGCAATGTAACACAACGAGCATATTGAATCATTAAAGCAACATGTATAAATCATTATCCTAACACATCATAAACTAATAATATGCATAAGGAACAACCTAAATATGCTTTAACAAATAAATAACAACTAAATTATGCCATGCTTTAAATAATAAATGAATAACCTAAAGACTATAACATGCTCAAATACAAATTTGGATGAGACGAGATATGTGTATCTTAAGTGGTACGTGGCATTGTATCCCGAGTGCAGACCATATTACCGTCCATTCGGAATCGGCTATGGAATTTATGTCCGAGTTTCCATCCGATATACCACAAAAGGGAACACATATCCCGCTCATCCAACAATCACATCATGCCTCAAACGACTCTCATGCAATTATATATCAAGATAAATAAACAAAAATAAAGAAGATAAGTAAAAAGGGTGCCCTCAGGTCTAACCTCTTTTGTCGTCTAAGAAAGGGCGTTACATGTCCGTTGGAAGGGAGATTGATCCTATGCTTTTCCGATTTGTCTACTCAATGTCTTTCCTCGCTGCTTTGATGCTCGGGCTGCTGTTTCAAGTCCGTTTCACTGCTGTTTCGCTGCTACGTTTCAGGTCACTGTATTGGTGATTTAGTGGACTGTTTTGAGTGATTTTGAAGGCTAATGGAGCTGCGGTTTTGAGGGTTTTTTAGGGAAACTTTATGGAGATTTTGGAGGGGTTTTCTAGGTGATTTTAGGGCTGTTTTGCTGGCTAAATTCGCAGCCAAAACCGACCAGAACAGAAGGTGAAGATGCGGCAGTTCAAGGTGCAGTGGGGGCGTTTTTGGGGACTGTTTTGGGGCTGCGAATGGGGCTGTGTTTAGAGAGTGTTTAGTGCGACTTTAGGGCTTTATTTGAGGCTTATTTTGGTGTGTTTTAGGGCTGTGAATGGTGGCTAAAATTCGGCAATGGAGGGCAGTGAAAGGGGCTTAGGCGTGAAGGGTGAAGGATGCGGCAATGGAGGGTGCTTAGGTTTAATGATTCGGCAATGGAGGCTTCAAGGAGGTTTTTGGACGTGCAAGGAGGCTTGAGAAAGTGTTTGGGACGTGCTTGGGGAAGTATGTGTGCTAGGTTTGTGAATGGGAGTGAAGGCCTCTTTTTATAGGCAAAGAGAGAAGACTTTCCTAATTTGAGTAGGAGAGAATCTCCTAATTGGTTTCTAATAAGGAATAGATCTCCTAATTTGGATTTGTGATTGGATTTGATTTGGTAGGGATTTAATTTGATTTCTTTTATTAGGTAAGGATTTTATTTGATTTAAACATGTGATAAATGTGCATATACCTAAATAAAGGCACTATGGGCGTGAATCCCCCTCATTGGGCATGGGCTTGGTTTGACTTGGTTTGACTTGGTATTTTGGGTTTGGTTTGGGTTTGGTTTGGGTTTTGGGCCTTAGGTAAGCTTTGAAACGGAAGTCTAACAAGCAGCCGAAGCTAAACAACTCAGATAAAATCCAACAAAAATTCTATTTTCCAACTTTACCCTTCCAACGTTCGTTTCCCGCGGCTTTCATGACTAAAGAAGTAGTTGTCTCCATACGAGACTCATCATCGGGCTGATATGCAAAAATGCAATGCCTACAGTCGCCCCCACTTTGATGGGACTTGTGCAGTGTGTGACAATGACAATCCTATCAAAGTACGTGCAATGCATTTTTACTTACCTGGCTCGCCAGCTGCCACTTGGCTTGCCGTGCTGTGTTGAGTTGATGTGATGAAGTCCATTCCCGAACTGTCACCGTGTGGTGGTCCATTCCCGAACCGATCTCCATTCTCGGAGTGTTGCTGTGATATGATGTGATGAAGTCCATTCCCGAACTGTCACCGTGTTGTGGTCCATTCCCGAACCGATCTCCATTCCCGGAGTGTTGCTGTGATGTGATTTGATGAAGTCCATTCCCGAACTGTCACCGTGTTGTGGTCCATTCCTGAACCGATCTCCATTCCCGGAGTGCCATTCCCGGCATCCTCATTCCCGAGCTGTCCATTCCCGGACTGTCCATTCCCGGACTATATCTCCATTCTCGGAGTGCCATTCCCGGCGTGCTCATTCCCGAGCTGTCCATTCCGGGACTGTCCATTCCCGGACTATATCTTCATTCTCGGAGTGCCATTCCGGCGTGCTCATTCCGAGCTGTCCATTCCCGGACTGTCCATTCCCGGACTGTCCATTCTCGGACTATATCTCCATTCTCGGAGTGCCATTCCCGGCGTGCTCATTCTCGAGCTGTCCATTCTCAGGCTATATCTCCATTCTCGGAGTGCCATTCTCGGCGTGCCATTCCCGGCGTGCTCATTCCCGAGCTATCCATTTCCAGACTGTCCATTCCCGGACTAAAATCTCCATTCTCGGAGTGCCATTCCCGGCGTGCCATTCCTGGCGTGCTCATTCCCGAGCTGTCCATTCCCGGACTGTCCATTCTCGGATTAAATCTCCATTCCTGGAGTGCCATTCTCGGCAGAAACTAATTTGAAGTAATACGGGCCTCGCCCCTAGAGTGCCATACCCGGCAGAAACTGATCTGATGCTATGTGGGCCTCGCCCCCAGAATGCTATATCTGGCAGGACTGATCTGATGTAATGTGGGCCTCGCCCCCAGAATGCCATACCCGGCAAGACTTATACTGATAAAGATGTGGGCCTCGCCCCCAGAGTGCCATACCCGGCAAGACTGATACTGATGCTAATACGGGCCTCGCCCCAAACTGATGCTGATGTGGGCCTCGCCCTAAACTGATGCTGATGTAGGCCTCGGCCCTGGGATTCATTCCAAATTCTGACGACATAGGCCTCGGCCCTGGGATTCATTCCAAATTCTGAAGACGTGGGCCTCGGCCCTGGGATTCATTCCAAATTCTGAAGACGTGGGCCTCGGCCCTGGGATTCATTCCAAATTCTGATAAGGTGGTCCTCAGCTCTGGGATTCATTCCCTGGATCTATTCCAAATTCTGACGATGTGGGCCTCAGCCCTGGGATTCATTCCAAAATCTGATGATGTGGGCCTCAGCCCTGGGATTCATTCCCTGGATTCATTCCAAAATCTGACGATGTGGGCCTCAGCCCTGGGATTCATTCCCTGGATTCATTCCAAATTCTGATAAGGTGGTCCTCAGCCCTGGGATTCATTCCCTGGATCCATTCCAAATTCTGACGATGTGGGCCTCAGCCCTGGGATTCATTCCAAAATCTGACGATGTGGGCCTCAGCCCTGGGATTCATTCCCTGGATTCATTCCAAAATCTGACGATGTGGGCCTCAGCCCTGGGATTCATTCCCTGGATTCATTCCAAAATTCTGATGATGTGGGCCTCAGCCTTGAGTTGATACTGATGTGGGCTTCGCCCCAAAACTGAAACTGATGTGGGCCTTGCCCCAAAACTGATACTGACGTGGGCCTCGCCCCAATACTGATGTGGGCCTCGCCCCAAACGGATATTGATGTGGGCCTCAACCCCGGGACTCATCCCCAAACGAATACTGATATGGGCCTTGCCCTCATGCTGACTCTAATGTGGGCCTCGCCCCATGCTGATACTGATATGGGCCTCGCCCCAAATGGATACTGATGTGGGCCTCGCCCCCATGCTGATACTGATATGGGCCTCAGCCCTGGGACTCATCCCTAAAACTACTACTCGTATGTTGCTGATTCTGGTTGGCTTGTCTTTGCCGCTTTCTCTTTTTTTTCTTTGAAACCTGTGAAAAACAAAACAAACACAAAAAAGAATGCAAAATATGTTACGTGTATGCATGCATGCATGAATGATTTTCCTATCCCGCTGGGTTAGGTTTTCCGCCAGTTCTCCAGGTGATTGCTCGGCCTTCTCTCTAGTCTCATGACCCAATATCTTGTTATGTCCCTGATTCACGATGTAGTAGACTGGTCGCCCCCAGTCTTGATTTAGCTTTCTGCTCTCTGCTGTTTTGTACTTGATCAAGATGAACCACATGGTGGGGCCTTCCATATCATCATGCTATATCACATTCTACGAAATAGTCCCAATAGTTATACATATCATTGTCCTCAAAGAATGCTCAGTAATGAAACCAGAGAACCTTCAAAACACTCAATGCAACTCAAATCCAAGTCTTTGAATAAATGATCTATGCCAGACTCAAAGTGTGTGTGTGTAAAGGTTCCTTCGCAGATTCATCCCCAGGTAAGCTAACTCAATGATTTCGTCAATATCGGGATCGATGGGTCAAACCAACCTAGATGTCTCAATTATGCCTGCAATTGCTTTTTTTTTTTGTGCTCAATGTGGTATGATTTTCTTTCTCTTTTATCTCTTTCTTTTTTTTCTTTTCATTTTGAACTTCTTTTTTCTCTTTTTTTTCTTTTTTCTCTTTTTTTTTTCAACACACCTACCCTTTAAGGTAGCATTTCTCCTCATAGTGGTCCTAATACTCGCCCATGGGTAGCTTCACGCTTATTGGTTATAGGTGGTTCAATTCTTTTCTTTAGAGACTTTTCTTTCATTTTCAACCATACCACACATCATAACATCAGCAAATCAAGATAGACATCTAAGCAAACGGTCATTCACCGACCTATAATTTCTTCAACTAGTCACTTTGCTAACTACTCAGGTTTTCACTGCTAAGAACCATAATCAAGTGCTTACGAGTCTAACATAGATCAATTACTTCAAATTATCAGATAAAAGCACGTAAAAGGTTTATCGTTCCTAAGGCTTCACCCTAAGGCAATCAGTTTCATCATCAGACTTATGTCTAACTATCAATGACTGAAAACAAATAATTTTTTTTTTCTTTTTTCTCTTTTTTTTTTCTCTTTTTTTTTATTTATTTTTATTTTTTATTTTTTTTGGGCCCACCATGGTCTTTCTATCATTGCCGTAAAATTTTCAGTTTCTCGGCTTCTTTTTTCCCGATGTCCATGTTTGCTAAACTCTTCTTTGACAAGTCTTTTTTTTTCCTAACCCAACGCATATCTATGATGGTTTTTAAGACACGGGGGTTAACATGATGCATGTATGCATGAGATGCATGTGATGTATGAGACACATATGCATGGGGTTATAAAAAGCATAAAGGGTGGCCCCTATAGGTCATACAACTATGGCTCACATGTGGGTTTACATGAGTGTGGACAAAGGCTCTCGTTGACGAAGGATTACCCACAACTAGGACCCCCACTCAAGGGTTCAAGCGACCAAGTGAGTGCACCTTTTTTATACCTTACGGTACGTGCCAACGAGTTACGGTGTGTGACTAACTGTCGAATGGATTTCCCGTTGTAGATTCCCCAGAGGGAGGGTGGAGCGAGGCTCTCTTAAATACCCAAGCCCCTTAGGCTCTTATCGCTTGTTGTCAGGAATAAATAACAACGAGTCCTCCAAACTAGTCTGTCACAACGAGCTACAAGTGATGATTTATCTAGGTGCCTTCACAGCTTTTCCCCAAGGGTAGTAGTGAGTGAAGGAAGACACCCAACCATCACCTAGCTTCAACAAAGCCTTTGATTAACCCCCTCAACCCACTATAGAAATGGTCAACTAATGCACAAATTATACACATCACAAGACATGATTTCGAGGCCGATTCTCTAATCCCCAGTGGAGTCGCCAGACTGTAGACAACAGAACCTGGGCGACGCTGTTTCTAGGCTCGCGGCCTAGTTGGGAAGTACGAAATAACATGGAGTCGCCACCCGGTGTGAACCGGGACAAAGATTTAAGGCCGCACTCACCCCTCGCAAGGGAAGACCTCAAATCGTTGGGTTCGGAATGGTCCCTTACTTATGTCACTTGTGATGATATAATTTGTGCAATGAACTAACCAAGTCTACTCAATAATCATGCTCAAGGGTACTTAGATCTAACATGCTTTCATCCAAATAATTCCACGCAATGTAACACAACGAGCATATTGGATCATTAAAGAAACATGTATAAATCATTATCCTAACACATCATAAACTAATAATATGCATAAGGAACAACCTAAATATGCTTTAACAAATAAATAACAACTAAATTATGCCATGCTTTAAATAATAAACGAATAACCTAAAGACTATAACATGCTCAAATACAAATTTGGATGAGACGAGATATGTGTATCTTAAGTGGTACGTGGCATTGTATCCCGAGTGCAGACCATATTACCATCCATTCGGAATCGGCTATGGAATTTATGTCCGGGTTTCCATCCGATATACCACAAAAGGGAACACATATCCCGCTCATCCAACAATCACATCATGCCTCAAACGACTCTCATGCAATTATATATCAGATCAAAATAAAACAAAAATAAAGAAGATAAGTAAAAAGGGTGCCCTCAGGTCTAACCTCTTTTGTCGTCTAAGAAAGGGCGTTACACGTCCGTTGGAAGGGATATTGATCGATGCTTTTCCGATTTGTCTACTCAATGTCTTTCCTCGCTGCTTTGATGCTCGGGCTGCTGTTTCAAGTCCGTTTCACTGCTGTTTCGCTGCTACGTTTCAGGTCACTGTATTGGTGATTAGTGGACTGTTTTGAGTGATTTTGAAGGCTAATGGAGCTGGGTTTTGAGGGTTTTTTAGGGAAACTTTATGGAGATTTTTGAGGGGTTTTCTAGGTGATTTTAGGGCTGTTTTGCTGGCTAAAGTCGCAGCCAAAACTGACCAGAACAGAAGGTGAAGATGCGGCAGTTCAAGGTGCAGTGGGGGCGTTTTTTGGGGACTGTTTTGGGGCTGCGAATGGGGCTGTGTTTGGAGAGTGTTTAGTGCGACTTTAGGGCTTTATTTGAGGCTTATTTTGGTGTGTTTTAGGGCTGTGAATGGTGGCTAAAATTTGGCAATGGAGGGCAGAGTGAAAGGGGCTTAGGCGTGTGAAGGGTGAAAGATGCGGCAATGGAGGGTGCTTAGGTTTAATGATTCGGCAATGGAGGCTTCAAGGAGGTTTTTGGACGTGCAAGGAGGCTTGAGAAAGTGTTTGGGACGTGCTTGGGGAAGTATGTGTGCTAGGTTTGTGAATGGGAGTGAAGGCCTCTTTTTATAGGCAAAGAGAGAAGACTTTCCTAATTTGAGTAGGAGAGAATCTCCTAATTGGTTTCTAATAAGGAATAGATCTCCTAATTTGGATTTGTGATTGGATTTGATTTGGTTTCTTTTATTTAGGTAAGGATTTTATTTGATTTAAACATGTGATAAATGTGCATATACCTAAATAAAGGCACTATGGGCATGAATCCCCCTCCTTGGGCATGGGCTTGGTTTGACTTGGTTTGACTTGAGTATTTTGGGTTTGGTTTGGCTTTGGTTTGGGTTTTGGGCCTTAGGTAAGCTTTGAAACGGAAGTCCAACAAGCAGCCGAAGCTAAACAACTCAGATAAAATCCAACAAAAATTCTATTTTCCAACTTTACCCTTCCAACATTCGTTTCCCGCGGCTTTCATGACTAAAGAAGTAGTTGTCTCCATACGAGACTCATCATCGGGCTGATATGCAAAAATGCAATGCCTACAGTCGCCCCCACTTTGATGGGACTTGTGCAGTGTGTGACAATGACAATCCTATCAAAGTACGTGCAATGTATTTTTACTTACCTGGCTCGCCAGTTGCCACTTGGCTTGCCGTGCTGTGTTGAGTTGATGTGATGAAGTCCATTCCCGAACTGTCACCGTGTGGTGGTCCATTCCCGAACCGATCTCCATTCTCGGAGTGTTGCTGTGATATGATGTGATGAAGTCCATTCCCGAACTGTCACCGTGTTGTGGTCCATTCCCGAACCGATCTCCATTCCCGGAGTGTTGCTGTGATGTGATTTGATGAAGTCCATTCTCAAACAGTCACCGTGTTGTGGTCCATTCCCGAACCGATCTCCATTCCCGGAGTGCCATTCCCGGTGTGCTCATTCCCGAGCTGTCCATTCCCGGACTGTCCATTCCCGGACTATATCTCCATTCTCGGAGTGCCATTCCCGGCATGCTCATTCCCGAGCTGTCCATTCCCGGACTATCCATTCCCGGACTATATCTCCATTCTCGGAGTGCCATTCCCGGCGTGCCATTCCCGGCGTGCTCATTCCCGAGCTGTCCATTCCCGGACTGTCCATTCTCAGACTATATCTCCATTCTCGGAGTGCCATTCCCGGCGTGCCATTCCCGGCGTGCTCATTCTCGAGCTTTCCAATCCCGGACTGTCCATTCTCGAACTATATCTCCATTCTCGGAGTGCCATTCTCGGCGTGCCAGCATGGTTCGGAAATGGACCATCATCATATCAGCGATGCCTCGGAAATGGGGTTTGGTCAGTTTTTGTTGCGACTTTGGCCTATAAAACAGTCCTAAAATCACCTAAACACCATCCCAGAAACCTCCATAAAGTTTCCCTAAAAAATCCTTACAAACACACCCCCCTAAGCCTTCAAAATCACTGAAAACAGTCCACTAAACGACCAAAACAGTGACCTGAAACAGAGCAGCGAAACAGCAGCGAAACGGACTTAAAACAGCAGCCCAAACATCAAAACAACGAGGGAAAATGTTGAGTAGACGAATTGGAAAAGCATCGGATCATTCACCCTTCCAACGGACGTGTAACGCCCTTCTTGGACGACAAAAGAGGTTAGACCTGAGGGTACCTTTTTTACTTATCTTCTTTATTTTTGTTTTATTTATTTTGATATATAATTGCATGAGAGTCGTTTGAAGCATGATGTGATTGTTGGATGAGCGTGATATGTGTTCCCTTTTGTGGTATATCGGATGGAAACCCGGACGTAAATTCCATAGCCGATTCCGAATGGACGGTAGTATGGTCTGCACTCGGGATACAATGCCACGTACCACTTAAGATACACGTATCTCGTCTCATCCTAACTTGTATTTGAGCATGTTATAGTCTTTAGGTTATTTGTTTATTATTTAAAGCATGGTTTAATTTAGTTTGTTATTTATTTGTTAAAGCATGTTTAGGTCGTTCATTATGCATGTTCTTAGTTTATGATGCGTTTGGGTAATGATTTATAAATGTTGATTTAATGGTTCAATATGCTTGTTGTGTTACATTGCGTGGAATTATTTGGATGAAAGCATGTTAGATCTAAGTACCCTTGAGCATGATTATTGAGTAGACTTGGTTAGTTCATTGCACAAATTATATCATCACAAGTGACATAAGTAAGGGACCATTCCGAACCCAACGGTTTGAGGTCTTCCCTTGCGAGGGGTGAGTGCGGCCTTAAATCTTTGTCCCGGTTCACACCGGGTGGCGACTCCATGTTATTTCATACTTCCAACTAGGCCGCGAGCCTAGAACAGCGTCGCCGATTTCTGTTGTCTACAATAATGCTTTGCCGTGCCGGTAATGTGTGTTCGGTTGGATATAAGATATGTTCAATCGGATATACTAAGTTTGATATGATTGTCTTTATTCTTGTATACATTATGTGATCGAGCGCATGGGCTTAGTAAGTGCGATGAAAGGTCCTCTAATTGAAGAGGTTAAAATCATTTATCATGATGCTTTGCCGCGCCGATTAACGTATATTCGGTTGAATGTAAGATGTGTTCAATCGGGTACATGAAGTCTAAGGTTATTGTCTTTATTTTTTATATGCATTAAGATAAGCGCATGGGCTTAGTAAGTGCGATGAAAGGTCCTCTAATTGAAGAGGTTAAAATCCTTCGCCACGATGCTTCGCCACGCTTCGTATTTCGCTATTTGTTTTTTTATGTATGTATTGCGTCACATTTTGTGCATCAGGTCTGTTCCCATTCGAACGCGTTATCGAACGCTATACGAACGTGAACCTTCTGTTTCCCGTTCGAACACGTTTTACAAACGCTACTCGAACACGCATGCATTTTGTTTCATCAGGTCTGGATCCGTTCGAACGCGTTATCAAACGCTACACAAACGCGAACCTTGTATTTACCGTTCGAACGCGTTTACGAACGCTACGCGAACGCGCACACACTGAACTAAGTCTGTCTCATCATATTTCATGCACAAATGCCTTTTGGGTGATCTCCCTTGCATTATGTAGCCAATCATATTATTTGTATTCCTGTATTTATCCATTCGATGTGTTCTTGGGATGATATTCGAGCATGATTAGGCTATTAGCATGTTATTTGGTTAATATGTTCATGAGATAGTACTCAGGCATGATTAGGTTGTTCTTAGTTTTCCCTATCATATGATTGAGAAATGTTCATGAGATTGCCATGTGATGTTGCATGTTGTGATGAACTTGTTGATGTATGCATGTGAATTTAGAAGCATGATACTCTTGGAAATAAGTGTTACTTAAACTTGATTAAATTATCACATAAATCCTTTCATTACAAGTGACATAAGTAAGGGACCATTCCGAACCCAACGGTTTGAGGTCTTACCTTGCGAGGGGTGAGTGCGTTCTAAAATCTCATTTTCCTGGTTCACACCAGGTGGCGACTCTATTATTCTCCGGTTTAGTCCCCCGTGGCTACTCTGTACTCCCGACCGGGCCGCGAGCCCGGGACAACATGCGTCGCCCCAGATCCTGTGTCCCACAATCTGGCGACTCCACTGGGGATAGAGAATCGGCCCCGAAATATTGTCTTGTAATGTTTGGATTTATGTTCTAATTGACCGTGTCTATAGTGGATAAAATGAGGGTTTAATCAAGGGCATCTTGAGGCTAGGTAATGGTTTGGTGTCTTTCTTCATTCACTACCTTCCTAGAAGGAAAAGCTGTGAAGGCACCTATATGGCCATCTACCCTTAGCTTATTGTGATGGACTAATTTGGAGGACTCGTTGTTTATTCCTGTCACCAAGCGATAAGAGCCTAAGAGGCTATGGTACTTAAGAGAGCCTCGCTCCACCCTCCCTATGGGGAATCTACAACGGGAAATCCATTTGACAGTCAGTCACACACCATAGCTCATTGGCACGTACCTTAGCGTATAAAAAAGGGTGCGCTCACTTGGTCACTCGAACCCTTGATTGGGGAGACCTAGTTGTGGGCCATCCTTCGCCGGTGAGAGCCTTTGTCTACACTCTTGCGAACCCACCTATAGACCGGGGTTGTATGGTTAAAGTAACAATTATTTCCTTGAGTATGTGCTTGTGGACTATCCTCATTTGGATGCAGTTGGACCATTGTCAGAAATGCGGACTTGCTGGGCCATTTAAACTGGGGTGAGTTCGTACCTTATGACTACTAGGCCCAAAGCTTCTGAAATGTTGATGGGCCATTGCGTAGAAGTTATTACTTTATGTTTGCATTATCTTTTATGCTTGTGTTTGGGAACATCATCGTTTGGATCCATTTGGACCATTTGTCATGGGATATGGGCTTGTTGGGCCATTTAAACTGGGACAAGAACGTATTTTATGACGATTGGGCCAAGGGCTTCTAAGTGTTGATGGGCCACTTTGTGCTTGTGTTCGGAACATTACCATTTGGATTTAGTTGGGCTCCTTGCCATGAGATGTGAACTCGTTGGGGGCATTTAAACTGGGACGAGTTCACTCCTATGACAGTTAGCCCAAAAGCTTCTAAAATGATGGTGGGCCGATTTGTTTGAAAATTTTAGTTGATTTAGTATGTTATATATGTTACATGCATCTCATGCACCCCATGCATACATACATCATGTTAACCTTGTGTTCTGAAAGCCATCATAGATTCCGTTGGGTTAGGTAAAAGGGAAGACTCACCAAAATACTGGGAACAGACATGAGTGAATCAGATATTGAGGTATCCCGTATGGATCAGTTGGAAAACGGTCTCGCCAAGGTCACCGAATAGTTACAAGCCATGACCACTGCCATGGCAAATATGGATGTGCCCCGTGCTGGGGGAAATTCTGAGCATGTGAGGCGCGAGGATCCTCCGAATGGGTTGGGGGATGATATCCCCATTTTTGATGATGACATGACAGAGCATGCAACAGGCAGAGTGATTGGGTCTCAGGCAGAATTTCAGAAGCTTCGGGGTCATGTTGAGTCAGTTACCCGTAAGATGAAGGGTAAGGACGAAGAATTACTAGACTATGAGGCGATGGCTTTTGAGGAACAATTGCCTGCTCAGTTCAAGATGCCGGATATGGCCAAGTTCAATGGGAATGGGGATCCGAGGGTCCACCTCCGACAATATATGTCAGTTATGAGTTCAGTGGGCCTAACACAGCGCCAAGCTCAGAAGATGTTTGGGATGTCACTTGAGGGGGCACCCGTAGTGAGGTACCATAGCCTTGAAAGAAAGGTTAAGGAGGATTGGAGGGAATTGGCAGATGTATTCCTGAAACAGTATGTCACAGACTTAGAGATTGACTTGTCACTCCGTGATTTGGAAAACACTAAGCAGAAGCCGGAAGAAAGCTTCAAGGAGTATGTAGACCGCTGGAGAAGCCAGCTTCTGAAAATGCAGACTCGACCCTCTGAGAAAGAACAAATTAAAATGATCATCAAGTGCACCAAGCCCTCTATTTATGGTAAGCTGAGGAGGATGACTTCGATGATTTCTGATTTTCGACAGTTGAGGGAAACTGTCATGGATATTGAGGAAGAAGAGGCTGAAAACATAAAGTTTTATGGCCAGAATAAAAGAACTTTTGGGGGGCCTTCTGAGACCAAGCCCGCTACTGCCGAAGTCGCTGCCATCAGAAACAGGCAATTCTCCAACCTTGGTAGACCTTTGTCGAAGGTGTTTGAAAAGTTGCAGGGACAAGGACTCTTGAAACCATTAGAAGGCAAGCAACTTCTACACCCCCCACCGCCACACATAAATATGAACCTTTATTGTCACTTACACCAGCTACATGGCCATGACACCGACAACTGCACCCGCCTCAGGCATGAAATTCAAGATCTCATAGATTCCCATAAAATACCCAACCCATGAAAAGAACAACCCAACACACACAGAAACCCTCAACCACCAAGCTTCTTACATGAATGACAGTGAAGAACCATAGGCCGAGGAAGAAGGCAGTGCTGCAGATGATGGAGCTGTTCCTCCTAGTCTATTTGATCCAATTTTTTTTTTTAAAAAAGACATTGATTTTGTTACTTGTTCGAACTCTTTTCCTCAACGATAATAAAGACGTTCATTTCGCTGAATCTCTTCTGCAATATAAGTATATTTGAGAAAAACATTCAACCTTGGTACTATGAAATTCAGTGATGTTTAGAACACGGGGAATCCTCGGAATAAGCAAGCTGAAAGGAAATGATATCCATTCAGAAATTGGGAAATTGACGGAAGACCTAACCCGACGGGATAAGAACATTCATACATGCATACACGTAACACATTTTGCATCATTTCGTGTTTGTTCTGTTTTGTATTCACAGGTTTTGAAGAAGAAAAGAAAAGTGGCAAAGACAAGCCAATCAGAAGAGCAACAGTACAATGTCAGCAGTCTTCAGGGATGAATCACAGGGGCGAGGCCATATCAGTATCAGTCTGGGGGCGAGGCCCATATCAGTATCAGTTGGGGGCGAGGCCCACATCAGTATCAGTCTGGGGCTGAGGCCCACATCAGTATCAGTATGGGGCTGAGGCCCATATCAGTATCAGTTAGGGCCGAGGCCCACATCATTATCAGTCTGGGGCTGAGGCCCACATCAGTATCAGTCTGGGGGTGAGGCCCATATCAGCAGTATCAGTCTGGGGGCGAGGCCCATATCAGCAGTATCAGTCTGGGGGCGAGGCCCATATCAGCAGTATCAGTCTAGGGGCGAGGCCCATATCAGTACCAGTTTAGGGCGAGGCCCACATCAGTAACAGTGTTGGGGGGAGGCCCACATCAGTTTGAGGGCAATGCCCACATCAGCATCAATCTAGGGGGAAGCTCACATCAGTACCAGTTTGGGGGGCGAAGCCCACATCAGTACCAGTTTGGGGACGAAGCCTACATCAGTACCAGGTTGGGGTGAGGCCCACATCATTATCAACATCAGTTTTGCTGGATATGACACTCTGGGGGCGAGGGCCATATCATTATCAGAATCAGTCAAGCCAATAATGGCACTCCAAGAATGGAAACACAGTTCGAGATGGAACAAGCCAAGAATGGCACTCCAAGAATGGAAACACAGTTCGAGAATGAACAAACCAAGAATGGCACTCCAAAAATGGAAACACAGTTCGAGAATGAACAAGCCGGGAATGGCAATCCAAGAATAGAGCAGAGTTCAAGAATGAACAAGCTGAGAATGGCAATCCAAGAATGGAGCAGAGTTCAAGAATGAACAAGCCGAGAATGGCAATCCAAGAATGGAGCAGAGTTCAAGAATGAACAAGCCGAGAATGGCAATCCAAGAATGGAGCAGAGTTCAAGAATGAACAAGCCGAGAATGGCAATCCAAGAATGGAGCAGAGTTCAAGAATGAACAAGCCGAGAATGGCAATCCAAGAATGGAGAAGAGTTCAAGAATGAACAAGCCGAGAATGACAATCCAAGAATGGAGCAGAGTTCAAGAATGAACAAGCCGAGAATGGCAATCCAAGAATGGAGCAGAGTTCAAGAATGAACAAGCCGAGAATGGAAATCCAAGAATGGAGCAGAGTCCAAGAATGATGAGTCCAGAATGAACAAGCCGAGAATGGCAATCCAAGAATGGAGCAGAGTTCAAGAATGAACAAGCCGGGAATGGCACTCCAGGAATGGAAATACAGTTCAGGAATGAACAAACTGGGAATGGCACTCCAAGAATGGAAGCACGGTTCTGGAGTGAACCACCTCACTGTAACGGTTCGGGAATGGACCACCTTACAGTAACAGTTCGGGAATGGACACCTCACAGTAATGGTTCGGGAATAGACCACCTCACAGTAACAGTTCGGGAATGGACATCTCACAGTAACGGTTCAGGAATGGACCACATCACAGCACGGTTCGGGAATGAACCAGGGGTCGCAGCACCTCACCACCCAAATCAACTCAACTCAACACGTGGAAAGTCAAGTGGCAGTTGGCGAGCCAGGTAAGTAGAAATGCATTGCATAACTTTGATATGATTGTCACTGTTACACATTACACAAGTCCCATCAAAGTGGGGGCGACTGTAGGCACTGCATTTTTGCATATAAGTCCCTATGATGAGTCTCATTTTGAGACACTACCTTTTAAGTCACGGAGGTCATGGAAAACGGACATCGGAAGGGGAAATTCAGAATAAACAAGGTTCACTATTTTCGTTCGTGCTGCGTTCGTGTATACGTTCGAACGCCAAACAGATTGCGGGCGTTCGTGATGCGTTCGAGGAAGCGTTCGAACGGTGTCGGTAATTCTGGTTTTGCTGCTAGCCTCACATCAAGCCCAATTCGCCCAAGCCTTGGCCCACACGCCCAAGCCCACTTAAAACACATATTTAACACATGGTGAAATCAAAACAAATCTAAAAATCACATACCAAATTAAAATAAACATTAAAATCAATTATAACAAATTAAATATTTTGTATTCCTAATCTAGCCCAAATTTGTCCCCCCTCAATCTTTGACTTTCCTTGCTCAACACTAAATCAAATCCCTTCCTTGTGAGACAAGGAGTAGCCCTAGCCTTTCTCTATATAAATAACCCATAACCAAGACATGCACTCCCCTAGCTCATTCATACAAGAAAAGCCTCCCCTAGCTCATACACACAACTCACACGAAAATCACAAAACACACAAGAAACACCCAAGCTTGTTGACACAACTCTCCCTCACTCTCAATAACCGAAGATCACAAACCAAAGAACCCTCATTGCCTTGACCAAAACACATCCCGAACAGCCCCTTTACCTCATCAAAACAGCCCCCGAACCACACCATAACACCACCGAAAATCACACCCAAAACAGTAGCCAAAACATCCCAAGAACAATAACTAAAATACAGCAGCAGAACAGTAGCAAAACGGCAGCGAATCGGAGTCAAAAGCAGCAGCAAAAGACGGAGAACGACGACTCAAAACAGTAAGACAACGAACGAGAGCAGTGAACCAGTGAACCGAAAGAGTTACAGAGCATCCACCCTTCCGACGATCGTGTACCGTACATCCGAGAGGTGATTTAAAAGGTTAGACCTGAGGGCACTTTTTTCATTAGTTTATATTCGTCTTTTGATTGTTTATTGAATTCTATTCGCATGAGATTCGTTTTTGGATGCATGTTGTGGCTTGAATGAAATGGAAAATGTGTCGCCTCTTGTGGTATATAGGATGGAAACCCGGACATAAATTTCATAGCCGATTCCGAATGGACGGTAGTATGATCTGTACTCGGGATACAACTCCATGTACCACTTGAGTAAACGGCACATTCTTTTGTTTTATGTTGTTTTGATTTATTTATTTTTCGTTATTTGAATTATGCATGTTACTTTTGTATGTATGATACAATCGAGCGCATGGGCTTAGTAAGTCGGATTAAAGGTCCCCTATTTGGAGGGGTTAAAATCCTTTACCACAATGCTTTACCGCGCCGGTTGATGTGTGTTCGGTTGGATAAAAGATATGTTCAATCGGATATACTAAGTTTGATATGATTGTCTTTATTCTTGTATACATGATGTGATCGAGCGCATGGGCTTAGTAAGTGTGATGAAAGGTCCTCTAATTGAAGAGGTTAAAATCCTTTACCATGATACTTTGCCGCGCCGATTAACGTATATTCGGTTGAATGTAAGATGTGTTCAATCGGGTACATGAAGTCTAAGGTTATTGTCTTTATTTTTTATATGCATTATTATAAGCGCATGGGCTTAGTAAGTGCGATGAAAGGTCCTCTAATTGAAGAGGTTAAAATCCTTCGCCACGATGCTTCGCCGCTCTTCGTATTTCGCTATTTGCTTTTTTATGTATGTATTGCGTCACATTTTGTGCATCAGGTCTGTTCCCGTTTGAACGCGTTATCGAACGCTATACGAACGTGAACCTTATGTTTCCCATTCGAACGCGTTTTACAAACGCTACTCGAACGCGCATGCATTTTGTTTCATCAGGTCTGGATCCGTTCGAACACGTTATCAAACGCTACACAAACGCGAACCTTCTGTTTACCATTCGAACACATTTACGAACGCTACACGAACGCGCACACACTGAACTAAGTATGTCTCATCATATTTCATGCACAATTGCCTTTTGGGTGATCTCCGTTGCATTATGTAGCCAATCATATTATTTGTATTCATGAATTTATCCATTCGATGTGTTCTTGGGATGATATTCGAGTATGATTAGGCTATTAGCATGTTATTTGGTTAATATGTTCATGAGATAGTACTCAAGCATGATTAGGCTGTTCTTAGTTTTCCCTATCATATGATTGAGAAATGTTCATGAGATTGCCATGTGATGTTGCATGTTGTGACGAACTTGTTGATGTATGCATGTGAATTTAGAAGCATGATACTCTTGGAAATAAATGTTACTTAAACTTGATTAAATTATTACATAAATCCTTTCATTACAAGTGACATAAATAAGGGACCATTCCGAACCCAACGGTTTGAGGTCTTCCCTTGCGAGGGGTGAGTGCGGCCTTAAATCTCATTTTCCTGGTTCACACCAGGTGGCGACTCACTTATTCTCCAGTTTAGTCCCCCGTGGCTACTCCGTACTCCCGACTGGGCCGCGAGCCCGGGACAGCATGCGTCTCCCCAGATCCTGTGTCCCACAGGTGCATAGAAAGATTTTATCTTCGATCTATTTTAAAATTCTTTTGTTGACTGCCAGTATTACTGCTGCGATTGTTATTATGCCCAAATCTATTTCAATATCATTTTCTTATCAATTGTTGTAATGATATAGAGATATTTACTTATTGCACAAATTTTATACTTTAATTTTTATTTTAAGCAATAAATCTTTCCTTATTTTACTTTAAAGTATGAGTAGGTAACTTCTTTCTACTGTGGTGAAAGGTAAAACTTTTATTATTCTAATTTAGATTAATCTCCCTTAGTTATAATATATAAATTATCTTAAAACCTGACTTAATGGGATACCGCCTTTATGGTCGGGTGGACTTAATTAAATTAATTTTAACTCGACTTAATTGGATACCGCCATTATGGTCGGTTGGAATTAATTAAAAATATGACTTAATCAGAATACCGCCTATATGGTCGGTGGGTAATATAATGCAGATTTATATATTATAATAAGAGAGATTTCTAAATTAGAAGTAATAAAACTGGATCCCCTAACCCCAGTATTTTATTTTATTATTTTATTTTACATTTTTAATTTTCAAGTTTGTTTTATGTTGTTTTATTTACTTATGTCTTTAATAATCCTAGATATGTATTGTAACTAAATACCGTATCTAGGATTGTGATGAATTCCAATATCACTGGTTTATAAGTTGGTTATTTTGTGTCTTGGGTAATATATTGGTTTATTTGTTGAGTCTTAATCTTAATGCTTCTTATTAACTGGCCACTAATAAGATTGATATGGTAAACTTAAAATGAACTTGACGAAAGATATTTTTAGGTTTCAGCCTTAGACTCAATAGCTCACGATCTCACCTTAGGGTAAATTTCCTTAAGGTAGATTTCTTTCCAGGATAGACATATACATGTCGGGCGGGGGTAGCCACAATTGGAACTTAATCTTATGAATTCAGGTAACTTGGTTTACATAGACATATGATTAATTAGGTTTCTTTGGGTGTTTGCATCTGACCATCGACATAGGCTTTTGCATATTTTCGTGTTCCATGTTAATAAACCGATATATTACAAAAACATGAGATAATCACTTCATCTTTAAAAGCTATTGGAATGATTCATAACCCTAGATAGCTTTATAATATTGATTTTTCCTTTAATTTACTTTTGCACTGTTTTATTTACTTGTTTTAGATAAAAATCACCATCCATCCAACCAACAATCAAATCAATAAGATACTTGTAGATATTTAATTTCATAAATTGATAGCATATGTATTAAGTCCTCGTGGGATCGATACATTTTATACTACTTGAGCGATATGTGCGCTTGCGTTACGTGTGTGTTTATTCACCGATCAAGTTTTCGACGCCGTACTTATTTATCTTTTACTATTAATTTTAGGGTTAGATACTTCACATGTGTCTAATTTGTTTTTACTTATTATTTTTATTTTCTTGTGTTTCAGGTTCTCAGACACTACATGAGAAGAACCATAAACTTTGAAATTCGTCCGCTTGACCCAGAAATTGAAAGAACTATCAGACAATTGAGAAGGGAAAGGCGAGAAGGCCAAGAAACACTGATCAATATGAACAATTAAGAACCTGAACCTTTGGAAGTTGCACCACCAATTCCTATTCGAGACAGAACAATTCCGGTGGTTGACTGGTTCATATCATGCATTGTACTTCCTCCATTACCTGAAAATGCGTGTGACATCAAAACATGCATTCAGATGATACAACAATCAGTTCAGTTTGGGGGAAGTGCAACTGAAGATCCTAATGCCCACATTGGCAACTTCTTGGAAGTTTGTGGCACTTTCAATTACAACCGAGCGGCAGAATAAATAATGAGACTACATGTGTTCCCATATTCCTTAAAAGACAGAGCTAAAGCTTGACTCCATTTACTACCAGCAGGTTCCATCATAACTTGGAACACTCTTGCCACCAAATTCCTTGCAAAATACTTTCCTCCAGCCAGAACAGCAAAGTTGAGGAACGACATCACATCCTTTGTACAACATGACTCAAAATCCATCTGCGAAGCTTAGGAAAGATAAAAGGAATTGCTCCGAAAATATCCTCACCATGAGATTGCAAAGTGGCTACAAGTCCAAACCTTGTACAATGGACTTTCTGGACTAATGAAAACTACAATTGATGCTGCTGTTGGAGGAGCTTTAATGGCAAAATGAGAAGATCAGACCTGAGACTTAATTGAAGAAATGGCCAACAATAATTTATTGTGGCCAACGGAAATGAGTATGATCCAACGAATAGCAGGGATCCACGAAGTAGGAGCCAATACAGTAATGAATGCCAAGCTGGATCGGATTTGTAAAAATCTGGAAACTCTTAACATGAAGATTAATGCTGGATCCATAAGTTCACCATATAGAGAAGCACCAGAGGCAGAATCTTACAACCAACATGATGAGATGGTAAACTATGTCAGTAATTTCAACAGACTGGGAAACAATCCATATTCCAATACCTACAACCCAGGTTGAAGGAATCACCCTAATTTCACATGGAGCAACACTGCAGTGCACATGAACAATCCACCTCCAGGATTTCAATAATAGAACAAAGGCCAGGAATATAAGATTTTCTTGCAGAGATGTTGAAAAAGCAAGAAGCCGAATACGATGCTATGTTTCAAAGCCAATCAGCTTTGATAAAGTCACTGGAAAATCAATTGGGACAACTGGATAATGCTCAGAGTTACAGCCGCAAGGCACCATTCCTAGCAATACAGAACCAAATCCAAGGAACAGATGGAAAGAGCAATGTCAAGCCATCACTTTGAAAAGCGGCACTGAAATCAACAAAGATGCTGGAGTCAAGGCATCTGCTGAGGAAGTTCCAAAAGAAAACAGCGAAGCAAATCCACAGATGGAGGAAAAATAAGCAAAAAAAAATGATAGATTTACTCCACCTCCACCTTTTCCACAGCGTCTCCAGAAACATAAACAAAACAAGCAGTTTGCTCAATTTCTAGAGATCTTCAAAAAGCTGAATATTAACATTCCATTTGCAGAAGCGTTGGAGCAAATGCCCAGTCATGTCAAATTCATGAAAGATATTCTATCATGAAAGTGAAGATTGGGAGATTACGAGACTATAGCATTGACAGAAGAATACAGCGCCATCATTCAGAGGAAGCTTCCCCCAAGGTTGAAAGATCCTGGCAGTTTCACCATCCCTTGCACAATAGGAGAACATTACTTCGGTAAAGCTTTGAGTGATTTAGGTGCTAGTACTAACTTGAAGCCTTTGTCTATTTACAGGAAACTGTAGATTGGAGAAGAAAAGCCCACCTCAGTTACTCTGCAACTTGCTGATAGAACGCTCACATTTCCGAGAGGAGTGGTGGAAGATGTATTGGTCAAAGTCGAAAAATTCATTTTCCCAGTAGATTTCATTGTCCTTGACATGGAAGAAGACAAAGACGTACCCATCATCCTCGGGATGGTCAGATGCAAATTGTATGCCTTAATTTTTATTTTAAGCAATAAATCTTTCTTTGTTTTACTTTAAAGTATGAGTAGGTAACTTCTTTCTGCTGGGGTGAAAGGTAAAGCTTTTATTATTATAATTTAGATTAATATATAAACTATCTTAAAACTTGACTTAATGGGATACCGCCTTTATGGTCGGTTGGACTTAATTAAATTAATTTTAACCTGACTTAATTGGATACCGCCTTTATGGTCGGTTGGAATTAATTAAAAATCTGACTTAATCAGGATACCGCCTATATGGTCGGTTGGTAATATAATTCAGATTTATATATTATAATAAGAGAGATTTCTAAATTAGAAGTAATAAAAGTGGATCTCCTAACCCAAGTATTTTATTTTATTGTTTAATTTTACCTTTTTAATTTTCAAAATTGTTTTATGTTGTTTTATTTATTTATGTCTTTAATAATCCTAGATATGTATTGTAACTAAATACCGTATCTAGGGTTGTGATGAATTCCAATATCACCAGTTTATAAGTTGGTTATTTTGTGTCTTGGGTAATATATTTGTTTATTTATTGAGTATTAATCTTAATACTTCTTATTAACTGACCACCAATAAGATTGATATGGTAAACTTAAAATGAACTTGACGAAGGGATTTTAGGTTTCAGCCTTAGACTCAATAGCTCACGATCTCAACTTAGGATAAATTTCCTTAAGGTAGATTTCCTTCTAGGATAGATATATACGTGTCGGGCGGGGTAGCCACAATTGGAACTTAATCGTAATAAATTCAGGTAACTTGGTTTACATAGACATATGATTAACTGTGTTACTTTGGGTGTTTGCATCTGACTATCGACAAAGGCTTTTGCATATTTTCATGTTCCAGGTTAATAAACTGATATATTGCACAAACATAAGATACTCACTTCATCTTTAAAAGATATTGCAAGGATTCACGACCCTAGATAGCTTTATAATATTGATTTTTCCTTTAATTTACTTTCGTACTGTTTTATTTACTTGTTTTAGATAAAAATCACCATCCAACCAACAATCGAATAAATTAGATACTTGTAGACATTTAGCTTTATAAATTCATATCATAGGTATTAAGTCCTCGTGGGATCGATACATTTTATACTACTTGAGAGATACGTGCGCTTGCGTTACGTGTGTGTTTATTCACCAATCACCAACACATGTAATTCGTCATATCGATAATTAGTCATGCCATGGTACTGAATATGTCAAAACATATAAACAAGCTATAAGAGCTCATCCCACAGCTTGCAATTGCTTTCCACCGAAAGGTGGAAAACAATTATAATTTTTTTTTTGTTGTCTTTTTACTTTATTTTGTTTTATTTTATATATTTATATAAAATATATGTATAGTTAAATACATCATAAGCTCATTTTGTCACCAATCTAAACATGGTGAATATTTTCCAAGTCTGATTTGAATCTAATTGTCACGTCCTTTTAGGTTTCTTGGTCTTGGAATTCAGATTTCATGTCCATTTTCTCGTTGAGCATCCGAAGAAATATTTTACGTACACAATATATAAAAATCACAACAAAAATATATAAAACATAAATTTAATTATTAATTCATAAATGTGATAAATAAGGGGATTAATGAAACTACAAGAGTAAAATGATTAAATTTTCTCTTAAAATGTACTATTATTATGTTCATCTCACCCCCAACCAGCTTATTACCAATCCTTAGTAATATAAGAGAAAACTTAAAAAAAAAAATTATCCAAGTCAGTATTTATTGTTTTCTTTCAAAATTATCAAATAAGTATATTCTCATATATCTTTTACCATCTTTCATACACACATAAAATAAAATATCAATCAGTTCATTGTGCCCACAATATTCACACATTTTGGCAATGACAATTTATTTAAATACAAAATAATTTTTTTTGAATAATACATCTTTAATCCTTGTAACAAGCTTTAGGCCAGTGACTCCCAAACCAGTTGGCTTTAGGGCACTAGGTGTTAAGACACCTCTACGGACTTAATTGCTCCGATCTCCGATGTTAAAAAGAAGAAATGTATGATTTCCTTAAACTTTCTCCTTAACCCATTCAACGAGCTTTGAGCCAGTGACTCCCAGAACAGTTGGCCTTAGGGCACTAAGTGTTAAAACACTCATACATACTTAATTGCTCGAGTTAGAGAGGCTACGAAATCGAATGTAATATCCAGAAATTTAGAAACTTTTCGGAAGGATTTTTCAGTGCAGATCGGGTCTCAGAATGAGACTATATCAGAGAATGAGAGTTCAAGTGTTGAAATATAGCTCGAAATATTATAAAATAGAGATTTGATGTATTAAAAATCACGTGACATGAAAGAACCGGTTACACGATTTCTGACTATATCATTATATGTGTAAAAATTTATTATTTCAGTTATAAAGATAGAGAACAAACTCCAATTATGTTGATTCTTGGACCATGTGACTCGTTTTTTTGAGACGAAGAACTTTCGTATTGAACACTTTTTGAAATTTGTAATATCCCAAATTTTTCAGGATAGTTTTGGAAGTTTTCCGAATTTAAGTTCAGTATTTTGAATTGGATGACATTCGGAAATAAGACTTTATATGTTGAAATATAACTCGAAATATTTTAAAATAGAGATTTGATGCATTAGAAAACGCGTGGTTTTGAGAACTGATTACACGATTTTTGATTATATCGTTTTACGCATAAAACTATCTTGTTTCGGCTATAATATTAGCAAACGAACTTAGATTGACCTTATTTTGAACCATTGGACTCTTTTTTCTGAGATGAACAACTTTCGCGTTGAACACTTTTCAAAATTTATAGCAGAAAGACGTCAAAATTATGAATTTATGAAAGACACCCAAGGATAAGGGCCTGTTTGTAACGCGTGGGGACTGAAATGCAATTTCAGAAAATTTTCTATAAATACCTCAAGTTTTCCAGAAATCAAAAAATGGGTAAAAGAAACAAAACATCTCAATTGAACCCCCACCCCCAAAACGCGTTCTTGGAGGTGCTGGTCACGTTGGCGGCTTGCTAGCCATCATCGGTCGGCGTGACAAGCCAGAGTGGTGCGCCCGCCACGCCTCCATCTTGTGGTGTCCGACAGCCGCCCCAAAGTCGCCAGAAATAGTCACTGAACATAGAGAAAATCACGCACATAGGTGTTCCGATCCCGGCTTGTCACTTTGTTTCACGACCTGAGCAACCCGCCAAATCGAAGCCTTCGGAGAGTACTACAAGATGACGGTGATGATTTTTCCAATATGTGCTCGGTTGCACGCAAAACAAAGAAGGAAGATTCATATGAATACTGACCCACAGTGAATACTAGCTCCGATCGGAATTCTGTTGATTCTAGCGCGTTCATGAGATCGTTTGGAGTCCGTATAAGGCCTCAAAAGCTCAGTAAGAGCTCCCGATAAAAATCCGTAAATTTCAAGTTTTTCACTAAATATTCAGATGTATCCAATGGTTTCGTAGAATAACTTAATTATATAAAATGAATTGTTTGAGTATTAATATATTGAATGTGTGCATTTGGTAGAATCCGAGTGAAAATGGAACAAATTAGAGCGATCCGATAGATTATGCAAGTTTTTGGTAAAATTGGGTTTTCCATGTATTAATATGTTTTTGATCGTAATGATGGATATGAGTCATATGTGATGATAAGATAGTGTTTAGATAAATACAGGTAGGTTCGGAGGGTTCGGAAGCCTTCCGTAGCGTTTGCGGAAATATTTTCGGATGAATTTCCAAAAAATTACGTAAACCGAGAATTTAATATAATTGATCACTTGGGTTAGTTTATAATGATGTTATAAGATTACTGGAACTGAAAGCATTGAGATTGGACTTGTTTTGGTTGTTCCGGAAAGATCCTGGATTTTGTCGTAGTTAAGTCGAGCATACCGTAAATCACGACTCTGATGGTATTTTTTGGCCATTTGTTTTGACAGATGTGATTAGGACCTGGAGTGCTCATGAATCCAGGTAAGTAACCCATGTGATGAGAACTTAAATTAGTGATTTCGTGCTTGATTTTATATATATATATATATATATATATGAATGACATGTTAGGATAAAAAATGATAGTTAAGGTATATTCTTGAGAACGAAGTTCAAGATTACCTATGGTTAGGATAATCGACTACCACATGTATAAATCTTTGTTATTGATATGACATGAGGTGAGACATGAAATGAACTTAATGTTCATATGTATGTATGGATGTATGGAAGTGTATGAATCAGTACTAATATGGATTCGTGTATGCAAATGTATGAGTATGTATAAGCATGTGTATTAGCATATGAACGCGTATTTATATATGTAGGACTTTAATAATTACACACAACACACTTCTGGATGGTTCATCAATTTCGGGCATGAAATCTTCAGAATTCGAAATTATTTTGTATTTCAAAGCTGTAGATCTTTGAGTCTTCTTTAATCTGAAACTTGAATCAGCTCAATCCGATATTGGAGTAAAAAGTTATGCCCAAATTACGACAGATGCACAAAACTGGAATTTCCAAAACCGCACTTCGTTAAAACGCCCTTCCAAGTTTCCAATCTCCAAAATTAAAATATCAAGTCCAATAATTGCCCTTATTTGACCCATATTTCATCCTAAATGATTTCTTTGAGACTCGATATTATTTTATCTGCAAAATAAAATAAAACTCATCAAAACGTTCATCAAACCCGAGAAACTAAACAAAATATTACGTTAAAGGGGCGGTAAATATTGATATATTTTCCACTCATCACACCCCCAAACCTAAAATTTTGCTAGTCCTCGAGCAAAATAATAAAATAAAATACAAGAAATAATTAAAATTAAACTAAGCCACTTTCGTAGGGATCACGGTTGCATTTAGCATATGCAACAAGCCTTTAAACCCTTAGGTGTCCCTAGTGGACGAGTTATAGTCTCGTGAGGGCTTACAGCAACGATACCCACAAACGTTTTACAAAAGTAAAAAGATAATAAAACTAATGCACACAAAAGCAAAAAGACAAGAGAAAAAAGAATAAAGAAGTTAGTGACTAATCAGGTGAAACTTCTACTCCAAGTCAATAGTTGTTTTGTTTCATTCTAAATTACCGAATAAGTAAATTCTCCGATTATTTTTACCATTCTCCATATACACAGTCGACAAAATATTAATCAACTCATTTTTGCCCACAACAGTCACAAGTGTAGTTGATAAGAGAGTAATATTTTTGTCCTAAAGTCTTATCAGAATTCACATCTTTTTGCAGCAATGGAATAATTTTTCGGATTTTTATGATTTTTTTTCTTTGATTTTTTTCTCTATTTTTTATTTATATACAATATCTTCCATCTATGTAATGAGTGTTGGGTCGGTGGCTCCCAAACCAGTTGGCTTTAGGGCACCAGGTGTTAAGACACCCATACGGACTTAATTACTCAGACTTCAGATATATATATTGCATGTTTGATCCATGTAGCGAGCTTTGGGCCAGTGACTCCCAAACCAGTTGGTTTTAGGGCACTAGGTGTTAAAACACCCTTACAGACTTAATAACTCGGACCTCAGATTTTATTCTTTTTTTACTCCATTGTTTTTTGAGATGCTTCCTCCAATTAAACTAGAGCACTGATTCATGTCCGTATGTTTCTATATATGTTGATAATATCTGCTAACTGAACATATGAAGATCCATTTTAGTCCGTTTTATGGAGAATTTACAAATTAAATAATTTAAAATGAAATAAACAAAAATTAACTTATTTCGAAAATAGGCTTGAGATACATATCAGGAGTGGAAACTCCTTACTCAGCTATCTTTCACCAATTTCACCCTTTTAGTCAAAATAAAAACACAAAAACACAAAATCTTTTTGTAATTTTTGAAAAATTTTCAATTTTTTGTATTTTTCGAAAAATTTTGGACTAAAAACAACACACAAACTAAAACAAGGTACTGATCAACTAATTCCCTCCCCCAAACCTAAATGAGACATTGTCCCCAATGTCTTAAACAGTAGAAGAAGAGTTTAGAAGATAATACCTGGTTAGCTGAAATTCTACAAGAAATTAAAGGTTAAGATCCAGATTAATCCTACGCCTCTTACCACGATCGTCTTTGGACCAATTTATCTTTGAAAGGACCATGAGTTGGTCTATTAGATCCGGAGTAGTTCTGGCAGTAAAGAGGAGTTCTTTCAAAGGTTTCGACACGAACCCATTTCTCAGAGCATCATCAAGAAACACACAAAGAAAATCATAAAATCCATCAACGTTGAGCAGTCCAATTGGTTTCTGGTGTATGTTCAGGTTCGCCCAATATAGTACTATAAAAATTTCCTCCAATGTGCCCAAGCCACCTGGCAAAGCAATAAAAGCTTCAGCACGGTTAATCATTTCCACTAGTCGTTCAGACATACCTGGCACAATCAGTTCCTCTCCGTTTGATGGTTCAATAAGATTTGCTTCTGCCAAGGGTTTTGGGATGATTCCCAAAACGTGACTGCCTCCTTCTTGTACGAACTTTGAAACGATCCCCATAAGTCCAAGATTGCCTCCACCATATATTAAGTGCATATTTCTTGCAGCTAAGACTCGACCCAATTATTGTGCTGCTTCTACGTATTGTGGCTTAACACCAACACTACTGCCGCAAAACACATAGATGTTTTCAACTCGTCTTCTTGAAGTGGCTTCCATTTTTTATATGTATTTCTTTCTCAACTCTAGATGCCTTCAAAAGTGCAATGACGGGCTGAATTTATAGTACCTGAAAAGGGTGAGTAAAAATAGCACAAGTATCTTCCAGAGGACGATTAGTAGCGAAATAATATCGTGATAGTAAAAAAGGTCTGGATCCTGTCGGAGAAAATAAAAGAAAACAACAAAACAAATCACAATTATTAAGAAAAGACAAAGAGATATAATATTTACAAGAAAAGTAACAGCTTGATTGACGTCTATGCGTCAGGGACAAGCTTCCCATCCAATTTTCTTATAAACTGGCAAACATGGACTTTTTGAGTCAGATTCCCAAGACTTAATTGTTGTCTTTCTTTTTGGAATTGTGTATGTAATTTGCGAATGGCTATGTGAACATATCCACTGGGATGCGTCTCAAGAGTTAAGATATATCATCTAAAGACTCCTTACTCAAGCCATCCCTAATGAATTTAATTTTGTCTTCGTGATTATCAGACACCATTCCTAAAGAACGACAATGAGTATTGCAATTCCAGCGTACACATTTGTAACAAACACCCATTTGTTTAGCTCTACGTTTCTTTGCATAGGTGCTTCTTCCAAAACCAGGCAGATGTGAAATAAAAGAGTCAGAAGACTCACCTGCCAATCGGACTCGTGCTTCAATTACCCAACGAATGTCATTAGGAATACCTTTAATCATCAGTAATCTCATCCGTTCCAAGCGAGCTTTGTAAACTTTCATCAGAGATTTTTGAGGGAGGTAAGGAAATTGCTTGCGAAGATTTTCGAGAGCTTCTTCCATCTTGAAATGACTAAACCTGCAAAAATTAAACACACAAAAAATAAAACACACCATATCACAATATATACAAAAATTGCATGGGTTGCCTCTCTGCTAGCGCTAAGTTTAGAGTCGTCAGCCAGACTTGACTTCTCAAACGTTAAGCTGGATCTGAAAGTGTAACACTTTCTTTTTTTCGCTCAAATGATTCTCCCCAGTAGTACTTGACACGCTTGTTTTTAACCTTGAAAGTCTTGTTGGAGTCAGGATCATGTATCTCAACGGCTCTATTTGGTAAAACTTTGGTGATCACAAATGGACCTGACCACCGTGATTTTGGCTTCCATGGGAAGAATTTCACCCTTGATTTGTTTAATAGTACCGTCTGCCCTGGTTCTAGTTGTATGCGTACTAACTTTTCATCATGTCTTTTCTTGCCCTTTTCTTTGTACAATTTGGCATCCTCAAAAGGTTGATTGTGAAATTCCTCCAATTCGTTGAGCTAGTGGAACTTTTTCTCTTCTGTTGCTTGTAGAACAAGAATTGGCTCTTTCAGTGCAAAAGATGCTTATCTTTAGGCTCCACAGGCAATTGACATGTTTTAAGTTTGTGAGTAGAACTTTGCATTGCATTGGAGTTCTGAATGGTACTGTGTATCACATCAAGTTTGAAACATTCCTCATTCTTTTCATCATCTGGGAAATTCATGGCCTTGAAAACATTGAATGTTACTTCTTGGTCATGTACCCTCATGGTTAATTCTTCTTTTGTACATCAATAATGGTTCGACCTGTAGCCAAGAATGGTCTCCCGAGGATGATTGGCACGTCTGCGTCTTCCTCCATATCAATGACAATAAAATCTGCTGGGAAAATGAATTTGTCAACCTTGACCAGTACATCTTCAACTACACCTCTCGGAAATACGAGCGTTCTATCAGCAAGTTGTAGTGAGACTGAAGTTGGCATTGTTTCTCCAATCTGTAATTTCCTTAAAATAGAAAAAGGCATCAAGTTAACACTCGCACCTAAATCACACAGAGCCTTACCGAAGTCATGTTCTCCTATGGTGCAAGGAATAGTGAAACCGTCAGGATCTTTCACTTTGGGGGAAGTTTCCTCTGAATGATAGCGATGCATTCTTCTGATAATGCTACTGTCTCGTAATCTCCCAATCTCCGCTTTCGTGAAAGAATGTCTTTCATGAATTTGGCATAGCTGGGCATTTGTTCCAACGCTTCTGCAAATGGAATGTTGATATGCAGCTTTTTGAAGATCTCCAGGAACCGAGAAAATTGCTTATCTTATTTTTTCTTCTGAATACGTTGAGGAAAATGTGGAGGTGGAATAATCTGTTCTTTTTCCCTTGCTTCTTTTTCCTCCATCTGTTGCTTTGTTTCTTTTGCAACTTCCTCAGCAGCTGTTTTGGCTCCAACATCATTGTTGATTTCGGTACCGCTTTTTAACATGATGGCATGACATTGCTCCTTCACCATGTTTCTTGGATTTGGCTCTGTGTTGCAAGGAAGGGTATCTGGCGGTCTGTAACTCTGAGCATTTGCCAGTTGTCCAATTTGATTCTCCAATGCTTTAATAGAAGCAGATTGACTTTGAATTAATGCTGTTTGGGATTGAAACATAACATCATATCTTTCTGCTTGAGATTGAAACATAGTATCATATCTTGCTGCTTGAGATTAGTGTTTTGCTTCTATCTTTTTCAAGTAGGTCAACACTTCTGTTATTCCTGGTTCATTTATATGTTCTTGGCCTTTGTTCTGTTGCTGGAATCCAGGTGGTGGATAGTTCTGCTGTTGGAATCCTGGTGGTGGATTGTTCTTTTGCCCTGAATTGTTGCTCCATGAAAAATTAGGATGATTCCTCCACCCTGGGTTGTAGGTGTTGGAATATGGATTGTTCCCCTGTCTGTTGAAATTGTTGACATAATTTACCGTCTCTTCAAATTGGTTTGGTTCTGGTGCTCCTCCATATGGTGAACTTGTGGATCCACCATTAACTTTTATGTTAAGAGTTTCCAGATTCTTGCAAATCACATCCAGCTTGGAATTCAGTGCTGTGTTGGCTCCAACTTCATAAATTCCTGTAATTCTTTGGATCATGCTCCTTTCTGTTGGCCATAAAGAATTGTTGTTGGCCATTTCTTCGATTAGGTCCCAGGCTTCATCTTCTCCTTTTGCCATTAAAGCTCCTCCAGCAGCAGCATCGATTGTGGTTCTCATTATTCCAGAAAGTCCATTATAGAATGTTTGGACTTGAAGCCATTTTGGAATCTCATGGTGAGGACATTTCCGGAGCAAATCTTTGTACCTTTCCCAAGCTTCGCAGAGGGATTCTGAATCTTGTTGTACAAAGGATGTGATGTCATTCCTCAGCTTTCCGGTTCTGGCTGGTGGAAAGTACTTTGCAAGAAATTTGGTGGCTAAAATGTTCCAAGTTGTGATGGAACCTGTTGGTAGTGAATGTAGCCAAGCTTTAGCTCTGTCCTTCAAGGAGTATGGGAAAACACGCAATCTTATTGCTTCTTCAGCTTCTCGGTTGTAATTGAAAGTGCCGCAAACTTCCAGGAAGTTGCTAATGTGGGCATTAGGATCTTCAGTTGCATTCCCCCCGAACTGAACTGACTGCTGAATCATCTGAATGCATGTTTTGATGTCACACACATTTGCTTGTAAAGGAGGAAGTACAATACAGGAAATGAGTCTGTCAACCACCGGAATGGTTCTGTCTCGAATGGGAATTGGTGGTGCAACCTCCAACGGTTCAGGTTCCATGTTAATGATTGTTTTTGGCCTTCTCGCCTTTCCCTTCTCAACTGTCTGATGGTTCTTTCAATTTCCGGGTCAAGCGGTCGGAGTTCAAAGCTTCTGGTTCGTCTCATGAAGTTTATGAGAACCTGAAACACAAGAAAACAAAAATAATAAGTAAAAAGAAATTAGATACAAGTAACGTATCTAACGCCTAAACTAATAGTAAAAGATAAATAAGTCCCCGGCAACGGCACCAAAAACTTGACCGGCGTAAACACACACGTATAACGCAAGCACATGTATCGTTCAAGTAGTATAAAAATATCGATCCCACGAGGACTTAATATCTAATCTATTAATTTTATGAGGTCAAATGATTACTAGTATCTAACAGGTGTTTGATTGATTTGAAATGGTGATGATTCTAAATTTAAAAACAAGTAAATAAAATTGTTCGAAAGTAGGTTTTAAGAAAATTCAAATTAAAAACTATCTAGGGTTGTGATTTCTTCCAATATCATTTTAAATATGAAGTGATATCTTAAAGTTGGGTAATATATGATTTATTAACCTGGAACACTAAATTATGTGTAAGCCTATGTCGATGGTCAGACACAAATACCCAGTTTAACCCAATTGAACCATATGTCTATGTCAACCAAATTATCTGGATTCATTAAGTTTAAGTTCCAATTATGGCTACCCCCACCCGACAGGTATATGTCTATCCTGTAAGGAAATCTATTAAAGGGTTATCTATCCTCAAGGAAGATCGTGGACTATTGAGTCTAAGGTCTTAAACTTAAAATCCATATGTCTAGTTCATTTTAAGTTTCCCAGTTCAATTTTATTAATGGCCAGTTAATGAAAAAGCATTAAGATTAAGACTCAATAAATAAATATTTATATTACCCAAGCTATAATCTAACCCCTTATAAACCGGTGATATTGGATTTCATCACAACCCCAGATAACTAGCTTAGTTACGACACATATTTACGGGTAGTAAAAATTTAAATAAAATAAAAGACATAAAGTAAAATACTGAAAATTAAATACTGAAAAGTAAATTGCTGAAAAGTAAATTGCTGAAAGTAAATTGCTGAAAGTAAATTACTGAAAAGTAAAAACTGAAAATTAAAGAAAGAAAAGTACTGTGCGTAAAAGTAAACTGCGGAAAGTAAAAACTAAAAAGTAAAGAAAAGAAAGTGCGAAAGCATAAATTAATTACTGAAAGCTGTAAATAAACAAATAAGATACAATCTTCTTAGTATTCTTAAGGAATTCCTTAGAAGAAAGTATGAATTTTACAAATGAAATGGCTTGGTATTTATAGGCAAAATCTTGCCTCCATCAAATCATCCACCAAATCAATTATTAATTGCTCCACTAATTGCTCCACTAATTACTCCACCAAATCCATTATTAATTGCTCCACTAATCTCTTATCATGTTTGGTGATGATTTGATAATTTTTATTATTTATTTATTAATTTATTTTTTCTTTGAAAATGATTGAAAGTGACTTTAATAATTACACACAACACACTTCTGGATGGTTCATCAATTTCGGGCATGAAATCTTCAGAATTCGAAATTATTTTGTCTTTCCAAGCTGTATATCTTTGAGTCTTCTTTAATCTGGAACTTGAATCAGCTCAATCCGATATCGGAGTAAAACGTTATGCCCAAATTACGACAGATGCAAAAAACTGGAATTTCCAAAACTGCACTTCGTTAAAACGCCCTTTCAAGTTTCCAATCTCCAAAATTAAAATATCAAGTCCAATAATTGCCCTTATTTGACCCATATTTCATCCTAAATGATTTCATTAAGACCCGATATTATTTTATCTGCAAAATAAAATAAAACACATCAAAACGTTCATCAAACCCGAGAAACTAAACAAAATATTACGTTAAATGGGCGGTAAATATTGATATATTTTCCGCTCATCACTTGCACTACTTCAAATGCTCCATTTGTGTTTTTCCCTGCAAAATTAACACTCAAAATTAAAAATTTCTACAACATGTGTACACAAAAATACGAAAACATAAATTACAACAACAATAGAAATTGCATGGGTTGCCTCCCTGCTAGCGTTAAATTTTACGTCTTTAGCCAGACGTGACTAAAATCCATCTATCAAGGAGGCTTCAGCGTGGTTTTTGACGTCCGAGAGAGGACAATCCCGTGTGTGTTGCTTTTGAAGGGTCTCTTCCAACGGTGAAGTGGCAAAAAGAATTTTGTTCGACTCGATGCTTGTGCCACCTTCTTAAACTTTGTCGCTCCAGTGGTTCCTGAAAAGTAGGAAAGAAAATCAGGAAGTCTCGTATGGTGCTTGACTTGGAATGAGAGTACCATTCTGTCAAGTTTCTCGGCGATGTCTTTGATTTGTAATCCCCAAAACAATGATTTTTCTTCTGAATGCATGAGATCTTCGATATATTCAGACATTTGCTTCTCCATTTGTCCTGCTTCTTTCGCCATCTTTTCTTCACAAATGTATTTTAGGATTTCCGCATTCAGCCTTCATCTGTCATCTATGAAATGCATGCTTCATATGTGTCAACCTGAGGATGTAAAGATATGTCTGATTATAGGCTTTTATCTTCTTGGTTGGTATGAATGGCTCGGGTAGCTCTTCTTCAAACATCAGTACAATGCATGCTCCAAGATATTCATTTTGAGGATACATAGTTTCATCCTCACTTGTAGATGTAGTTGGTGCATACAGCTCTGCTTATTGATTCTCGTCAGAGTCTGATGAATAATAAAAAACAAATCAAGATTTTGTTGGTTCGGGCTCCTGAACTGATACCTATGGCTCTTGATACTGCTCAACCTCTTCCTATGTTAAAGTGTCATTGTGAAATGCTTGGTACTCGAAGGCTTTGTCAGTGTCATCTAAATTTGTTCCGTGAGGTATGTAGTTATGGTTGTTGATTATTTGTCTCAATTCATTTGTCAACCTCTGTAAGGTTTTTATGTGATCCAGAAACGTTGTGCATCATGTTCAGCTTCCCATTTCTCGAGCCTGTTTATCAACTGTCTTCCTACTGGTGGTTTAGTCCTTGAAGATCATAAGTAGATGGTGGATAAGATGGAAAATGTTGTTCAGTGAAATATACGGGTCATTATATGAAGGTCTCAGATAGTTCTGCCACCCTGAATTATAGTAGTGGTTTATGCTCGGGTGGTTACCATCACATATCTCACATCTCCCCATTGTGTTCTGTTGAGCAAATGTTGTGTTGAACGGCTCTGACATCCAAGGATAGTTGTTGGGCTGGACAACAGGACTCATAAAACCGGACTGTTGCTCACTGATTTGGGGTGTATCATCACCTCGTAAAGTTCGTAATTCCTTTATCACCCAATGAAGATCCATTTCAACCACCTGAAATTAAAATAAATAAATAAAAATTACATATAAAAATAAAGAAAATTAGATACAAGTAAAATAACGCAAGAAAAATAAGTCCCCGCAACGGCGCCAAAAACTGGTCAGTGAAATCACACACGTAACGCAAGCGCACGTATCGCTCAAATAGTAATAAAATATCGATCCCACGAGGAATTAATTTCTACTGTTGTTATTAATTATTGATACTACTTATTTACATGTATCTAATTAAAGGGAGAATGGAATGATTGCTTGATTGGTTGGTTGAATGTGGATTTGCTAAATAAATAAATAAATAAAAACACAAAAGAAAATACTAAGGAAAATAAACAAAAGACACAAACATCTAGGGTTATGATTCCACACAATATTATTCTAATGATGAATTGATTTTCTTATATATTTGTAATAAAAAGTTTGCTAACCGCTTTTGGGCTCAAGGCGGTGTCCAACTTGTCCACAATGTCTTGATGTATGGACTTGCCGACTACTTGTGCCACTAACAACTATTGTTAGAGCCACATGGAGGAGAGATTGCTGGATATGTGCATTAAAAATGTAAACAAACAAGATACAGTCCTAAGATCTTTATACAGAACCTAAAGGAAAGTATGAAAATTCTAAATGAAATTGAATTCAATTTATAGGAAAACATTATGGACCAGCATCGCGAAGCGTAGGGTAGTCTGCGTCGCGACGCGATGTGATGTCAACGTGTTCTTTTGACATCTTGACAGTTTCCTTCCGCGGAGCGCCGTGTGAATAGTAAATGTCGGCAAGCTCATAATAGAGACGCGTCGTGACGCTTAGGTGATCTACATCACGAAACGTCATGTGCAGAAATTCTCAATTTGTCATTTTTTGTCTGTTCTTCATCGTTTTAGCTCCAATTTGATTTCATTGAGTCCTAAATCTTTATTTATCTACAAAACACATCAAAACATTCATCAAACCCAAGAAACCATACAAAATATTATGTCAAAGGGGCGGTAAAATGTGATATATTTTCCGCTCATCAATGGACACGTGGAAACATTGTGAATCTTTCACAACTCTGGTGGCAATGCCAATATGTAAGCAACTGGTCCAATTCACTCCATGATCTCATATAACCCAATAAACCGAGGACTCAACTTCTATTTCTTTCGAAATCCCATGACATTTTTCCAAAGAGAAACCTTCAAAAATACTTTATCACCCACCTGGTACTCAATGTCCTTCCTTTTTAGATCTGTGTAGCTCTTCTGTCTATCTTGAGCTGTCTTCAACTTTGATATGATCAATTCTACCTTATCATTAGTAATTTGAACAGACTCAGGACCTAAGAGTTTCCCCTCACCTGCTTCATCCATCATACAAGATTTCTGCATTTCCTCATATATAATGCCTCATAAGGTGCCATGCCCAAACTAGCATGGTAATTGTTATTATAGGCAAACTCCATCAATGATAGATGTTGATCCCAACTACCTTTGAATTCCATAACACAAGCTTCTAACATATCCTCTAATGTCTGAATGGTTCTCTCTAACTGCCCATTTGTCTGAGAATGAAAAGAAGTACTAAACTTCACTTTAGTGCCCAAAGCCTCTTGTAGACTTGGCCAAAGTCTGGAGGTAAATCTCGGATCTTTGTCTGATACGATTGACACTGAAGCTCCGTGAAGTCTCACTATCTCATCAACATAGATCTCTGCTAACTTATTCAGAGAATAATCCACTCTAACATGTAGAAAATGAGTTGATTTAGTGAATCTGTTCACCCATACTAAATCATGTCATTTCTTCATACGAGGAAATCCTGACACGAAGTCCATAGTGATGTGTTCCCACTTCCACTCGGGAATAGGAAATGAATGCAAAGTACCTGCAGGATACTGGTGCTCTACTTTAATCTGCTGACACACTAAGCACTTTGATACAAATCATGCTATCTCTTTCTTCATACCTTTCCACCAATAGTTCTCTTTAAGAGTTTATACATCTTAGCACTGCTTGGATGGATAGAATAACCATAACAAAGGGCTTCTTCTATGATCTCTCTCTTCAAGCTCTCAACTTCAGGTACACATAATCTATCTCCGTACATCAATGTACCATTATCTCGAAGCAAGAAAGCTGAACGTTCTTCCTTTTTCAATTCATCGATGATTCTCATCAAACGAGCATCCTGAGTCTGAGCTTCCTGACTCTCTCCACTAATATAAACCTGACTTTAAGAGTTGCTAATAGAGATCCTGAATCACCAACTGATAAGTCAACTCTCAAATATCTGAGTTCCACTAGCAACGGAAACTATAGGACTTCCTTATGAGCTAAAGTACCTGAGAACTTTCTGCTAAGAGCGTCTGCTATTACATTAGCCTTTCACGGGTGATAGTTGATAGTACAATCATAATCTTTCAATAACTCGATTCATTGTCTCTGTCTCATATTCAACTCCTTCTGTGTGATAGATACTTGAGACTCTTGTGATCCGTAAAGATCTGACATTTTTCTCCATATAAGTAATGTCTCCAAATCTGTAGTGCAAACACTACCGCAGCTAACTCCAAATCATGAGTAGGATAATTCAATTCATGAGGCCTAAGCTGCTGAAAAGCATAAGATATCATCTCCCATGCTTCATAGATACACAATCCAAACCTTTTCTCGAGGCATCACTGTACACCACATATCCAACACCGCCTGACGGAAGAGTAAGAACTGGAGCAGTTGTCAAACACTCCTTAATCTTATCAAAGCTTTGTTGACACTCATTAGTCTACTCAAATTTTGCATTCTTCTTCAAAAGCTTCATCAACGGTGCAGCAATGATAGAGAATCCATGAATAAAGCGTCGGTAATAGCCTGCTAATCTCAAGGAACTCTGTATCTCAGTTACATTGGTAGGAGGTTCCCAATTAACCACTGCTTCTATCTTATTGGGATCTACTAAAATACCATCTGCTAAAATGACATGGCCCAAGAATACCATTATGTCAAGCCAAGACTCACACTTGCTAAACTTGGCATACAACTGTTTCTCCCTCAAGGTCTGCAAAACTATTCGCAGATGTTTTTTGTGCTCATATTCACTACTAGAATACACCAAGATATCATCGATAAACACAATGACGAACTTGTCCAGATCATATCTGAATATCCGATTCATCAAGTCCATAAAAGCAGCTGGTGCATTAGTTAACCTGAATGGCATTATTAAGAACTCATAATGTCCATAACGGGTTCTAAAAGTTGTCTTAGGAATATTCGCTTCTCTCACTTTTAGCTGATGGTACCCGGATCTTAAGTCTATCTTGGAAAATACCCTGGCTCCCCGTAATTGATCAAAAAGATCATCAATCTGAGGCAAAGGATACTTGTCGTGAATGGTAACCCTATTCAATTGTCGATAATCGATACACAATCTCAAAAAACCATCTTCTTCTTCACAAACAACATTGGTGCACCCTATGGTGAAGAACTAGGCTTTATGAAGCCTCTATCTATTGTTCTTGAAATTTTACCTTCTGTTGGACAGTTATGACCAATAGCGTCACTATTTGTAAAAGATATTGTGGTTTTTGTACAAATTAACTATGTGACAATGGAAATTGCATTTTATCATTTTGTAATTTGATTACTTGAATATATAAATGATAAAAGTCATTATGATTAGTTCTGGATTATAAGATATGAGAAAATATCAATCCATAAAGGTTTAATCATTAAATATCCCTAGTCGTAGTATTATCGAGACTGGACATCGATAATGCGTAATAGACTAGTATTGCACTTGTGCGTGTTATGGAAGCGTAACAAAATAGTTCTCATGTATTTAAGTATTGGATATTTATGCAAGTGTGATAGGAGGTTGTGTTTACCGAAGGTACGGAAACAGCTTCACTCTGGATAGACCCCTCAGAATCCCATTGGTAGTATGACTATGTGTCTATATGAATCCGAATCAGGGTAGGTGTATTTGGTCTTAATCTGAGACTTGCATCGCTAGTACTTGCAACAATCAATACGCTTTGGTTTTGGTCGTCCGGGACTTTAACAGGTTCTGTGTACGCCTCTTCTAGGTTATTGAGAATCGTTAGTGTATTAGGTGTGATGTCAAGACGGAAGTATCACTTCAGTCATATGGAGATGATGATCACGCAGGGATACAGAACTGGTACTCTAATGTGTTGTAACCATCGGGATAATATGACAAGGTCATGATTATCCGATTAAAGGACTAGTTGCTTGTGATCCGATATATGCTTCGTACGGGGCAGACACAATTCCAGCCCCAGGCCTTGCATGTGACATATGATACTGGATCGCAATACGTAATACTATGTATACTACGCCAGACATAGATTATATATTCCTTTAAGAATATTTCTGGAGAATTGGGTAGGCACGGTGCTTTGCTAGAAGCCAACCATGTCTCGTAAATCGGAAAAAACATGGTACAAGGTACGCACGTGTTCGGATAGTCCGACGACCGGATTTACTGCCAACATATCCAGGGATCTCATGGGTCGCTTCTCGAAGATTCACCGATGACGTATGATTCGAACATAATTAATCTAGGGCTAATTACGGAGAGATTTTATCTGGGATAAAATACTATTAGAATAGAGAGAACGATTAATTTGGAATTAATCGATAAAATAATATATTTGATATATTAAATGAAATTAGATTTCATAACGGAATTAAAATTGGATTTTGATTCGGCGAACGAATTAATTTAGAATTAATTCGTGGGTGACGTGAATAGTAATTTTGCTAGGCATAATTATTTAATTAAATTTGATTAATTACGTCGCAACGGAAAATTCGTTAATTCGGAATTAAAGAAACCCGAGCCGAGGATGTGTTTGCGGGCCCACTCGGATTTTGAATCAAGTGGGGCCCACAAGTCACATCGCAAGTCACTTTAGTGATGGAAGTCTTGTCACTTTTTGTGATTGACATCTAGTCACTATTGGTGATGGGAGTAGTTGGAAGCATTTATTGTTTTTTCCCTCCAAAAATTTGCTTTAGCTTGTTGGAAAAGGATATACCAAAATTTTGGCTTTGACTTTTCATAAGTGTAATTGATTTTAGAAATCAAATATATCAAAAGCAAAAAGCTCTATTCTCTTCCTCCTTTGCCGAACTTCACAAGGCATTTCAAGGAAATTTTGTAGCAAAATTTCCAAAGCTAACACTTGAAGAATCATTCTAAGGTGATATGGAAACCATTCCCAAGAGCTTGGAATCCATCTCAAAGCTTGGAGCTTGGACACCAACATTCAAAGAGAAGATCTTGGAGCACTTCTCAAAGGAAAATTTTGTTATCAACGCATCCTATATCCGTTCAAAGTGAGTATAATTCCGCTATTCTCCTTTAAGTATATACACTATTTTATGCTTGGATTGATCTTGGGATGACCTTAGAAATCCAACAATGGTATCATAGAGCCTATTTGAGCATGAAATTTGATTATGGTTTATATACTAAAATTTGCGTAAATTTGATTTAAGCATGATTTGATCAAATTGTTTGTTTGAGTATGCTTGTATATTGATAACTTAGAGTTATATATGATCAATTTGATGAAAAATTAATTGGATTAATTTTCCCCAATTTTGTTGGCTTGGCCGAAAACTAGTGGAACCCTAGGTCATGGTGATTTTTTGTTTTTTAAACATTGGATGTGTTTAAAGCATGATAAATATTGATCGATTTAATTGGATTGAAATCAAAATCGGATTTAAAAATCCCTAATGCTGTGACCATAGAAGCATGAAAATGACTTGATTTTGTTTCAATAATGTTGGACATGAATTGAAAATATTTAAAGCATGATAATTGATTAAATTAGTATTTTGGAAATGTTGATTTAATAATTAATTATGGCTAAACACTTTAAATTAATTAAATTATGAAATTTGGAATATTAGATTTTATTTAATAATTGGGCTTATTTAGAATTGGCTAAAGTTGTTGTATTTGGGCCTAATGGGCTTGGTTGGGCCAAGTGGGTTAGGACAATTGGATTGGATCCAAATTGGGCCTAAACCATTCCATTAAGTTCAAATATAATATATGGGCCTTCAAATATTTAATTGGGCCTAATGGGCCAAAATTTATTTCTTGGCAAATAGGGGGTGATTCCTTAATTGGGCCTTGGTATTTGGGTTTGACCCATATTGACCAAAGCTCATGCCTTAAGAAATTAATTGAAAGCCCATTGGACTTTAATTAAATGAACATTGGATGTTAATTGGGCTTTGAGACCCATTAAGATTAGATTTAGAATCTAAATCGTAAAGACGCATTAAAAGTGTAATTATTTAATTTGGAACTAAATACAGAATTAGTATTGAATACAAATTAAATTGGATTTAAAATTGTAGTTCGATATAATTCAAGAATACGGACTTGGAGTACTTATTCTTAAACGAGTTGGACTCGCGCAAATCAAATCGTTGTTTGAACATTGGATGATCACTTTAATCAAAGATTAATTAATTAGATTAGATTGATTGAATAACATGCTTTGTGTGAATACATGGATGTGTTGTATGAATAATGTATATCGGATGGATATTAGAAGGGTGAGGGTAATTTTGGAAATTATTGTAATAAATTTAGAATTATTAAATTGGACCTCGTGTCCAGCCTTATCTCTCGATTTTTTTGTAATTCTCTTCTCACATAATTCCCCTCAATGTTAATGAGGTTTCTTTAATTGTATTATGTAATTGGGTAGAAGTTAGAATAGTGCTAGTCGGGGAGAGGAAATGGAGTGATTTGTTCTAGGAACAATTTGTAAGATATCCATCCGCATATCATTATTAATTTATTTACCACGCCTTATTATGCTTTTAGAATGCATGTTTAAGGGTGTATGATGAGACCTAATCAAAGATAATTAATTGGTTGCCAATTATGCGAAAAACCCTCAAGAAATATTAAGCATTTTCCTTCAATTGAATGATTCATTCTCAAGATCCAAGATTGGCACTGGTTTGTTGGCCAAAGTCAAGACCTTTGTCCATCGCGGATGTGTTTGAATCATGAAGGCTTTGTTTCATATCGTATGTCTTGTCCAAGTTGTGATTTTTTGGCCAAAGTCAAGATCATTTCTTGTCCATCGACATCGATTACAAAACTTTCCAAAGTCAATGGGTCCCGCTTAATTGGAATCATTAAGCTTGTTGAGCCAAAGCCAAGGCTTAGTTGATTCAGAGGAAAAATGTTAGTAAAATATATTGGATATATTGGCATATATATTGTATATATGTTTCGGACTTGGAGGTCCACCTACCGGATCTAGGAATTGGATGAAATCCAATTGATCTTAGAGATCTACCTAGTTAAATATCATACAGCTTGTTGGCCAAAGTCAAGGTTGTGTGTTATTTAACGGGATCCTAGCCCACTAGGTTCCCGAGTACTCAACAGAGGGTTAGAGGCTCGCCGAAAAATAGTGGGAGGCCAGTATTGAATTTGCAATTTCGTTCAAATACTTGGCTTTACGCGCTTTCAAATATTTCGTCAATTATATTTATTAGTTGGACTAATATTTTATTATTTTTCTTGTAACAGTTAGACTGTACCCAAACATCGTTAATTGAATAGTTTGACTATTGCAATTAAGATGACAGGAAAGTTGAGCATTAGATATATTATCATGGGCGACAATGTCTTTAATGGCGCGAACTTTCAAGACTGGGACATGAATCTCAGGATTGTCCTGGGATCCGAGAAGTTGCTCTACACTATAGAGAGACCTCTTCGGCATAAGCCTAGATCTTATCAGATAGTTGAGCTAGAGCTTTGGAAGACTCATAGTGATGACAACTTCACTGCTAAATCTATATGATTGCTGTTATGACTCAACAATTCCGTCGTCAGAATAAGGGATTGAATCCATATGAGATGATGGCGAAGTTACATGATCTTCATCGATCTAACATTAGATCGCAGAGATATGAGTTGCAGAAGAAGCTCTTTCGCGCTCGCATGTCAGATGGTATGTTGGGAAATCTCTAAGTCCCGAGGATCAATTTGTTGGGGTTTTAGGGGCTGAATCCGGTAACGGAGCGGAAGCGGTGGAAAATCAAATTTTCCAATTTCAAAACTTTTTCTCGGATTAATTAAATAAACATATTTATTTAATTATCCAATAATCAAATTATGAAACAAAATTCAAATGAATCATATTCAAGTGAATTTACCAAATTGCCCTTATATTGGTATTTTGTCCATTTTAGTCCGAAATTGATCTAATCAATTTTGAATGATTCTAAATCATTTCTAAGATGAACTTAAAATGTTCAAAACATCAAAACACCAAAAGCACCAAAAATCCCCAAAAGTCCATCCTTGGCCGAATACACTACATTAGTGCCATTTTGTGCACTTGTCATTTCATGCATCAAAACACATCAAAATGTAATCCAATGAACATGAAACTTTATATGCATCATATACACATCCAAATACACAATATATATGAAAAGCCCCAAATTTGGAATTGGTCAAGAACCCTAATTTTTCAATTTCTTCAAATTGGACAAATTAGACCAAATTGGTTAAATCAATACTTCAATCATGTTTCTTCCATCCAATCAAAGTCTCAACACAATGAAACAACTCAAGATCAAATCTAGGTCATCTAAGAGTGGGTCAACAACTCTAGATTAGCAACAAGGTTTCCAAAACCATAAAAGAACACTTATTACTACAATAGCCATAAGCTTCCTTCATCATACATGCTCTACACTTTCACCAAAACTTCCATCATCAAAAACACAAGGAATAAAGAAAGAAATAACCTAAGAACATCATATGTTAAAGCCTATATCCTAAGGAACATTTTCCTTTCTAATAGTAAGTTGGAAAAACTTACTAAAAATCAAGCTTTCTTTGGTTTCTTCTTTCTTTCTCACAAGCTTCCTTTGGTTTCCATTAATGGAGTTTTCTTTTAAAGTGTATTAGGTTAAGATCCAAATGAAATGAAGAACAATATATACTTGTTCCAAATAAAGCCTTGGCCGAATTGTGAAGGACAAAAACAAGAAATATTCATTTCATTTTCATTTGAATTTCATGTTACCAACTTGTCAAAATATCAAAAAACACTTTAATGATATTTCTAACAAAGTCAACAATGGCAACAAAGAAAAAATATAACTCTTATATTTATAAAGTGTATGGCCGAATTTAAAGGAAAATAAAGGAAAAAATTTTTTCATTTTTCAAACAATTTTGAACAAATATCTTAAGAAGTCAAAATCAATTTGACAACCATTTCCTTTAATGTATAAGTCAACAATTGTAACTTATAATCACTCCTAACTTTATCATTTGGTGATATATTTATATTTTAATTATATTAATCATTTAACAATTAATAATTAAATAATTAATTAAATACAAATATATCAAATATATGTATTATATTTACCTTAAATATCTCAAATACATATATTAATGATATATGTCAAATACCTTTATTTGACTATTTATTAATGTGTATTTAATAATATCATATATTAAATACAAATACACATTAATTAGGAAATGACGGTTCGGCCCGTTCGCATGTATTTTTCGTTTAACGATTAAACGATTTATAAATAATCATCATTATTCATAAATGTTGCTCTAGTGCTCTACGAGTATGTTTCATTATTGAGACTCTCTAGATTCAGGTATATCCGTCACGAAATCCAATTTCATGTCCATAATCTATCCACCCGTAGATTATGACGATCACGGATAAACTAGCTGAATCATACAGGTCGAGGTCATTGCATACGTATAATCCCTCCGTCACAGGTATCCAGATAATCCCAGAGATATAGATGTAAACGTCAAATCTCTATAGGTATTATCTCATCGACGTATTTATTAGCAATCTTTAAATAACACTCGGAACTTACTTCCGATGTATACTGTGGCCACAGATTTAACAGACTGCTAATTATATATGGACTACCTATGCTCTGTACACAGAACTGACGGATCCTATCTTGACACACACAGGATATCCTGAGGATCGGTCCACACCCAACGAACAGGCGGAGGTCTGATCTAAATAGATCGGTGACGTGACTGGCTGACTGCCATCTAAGTGTGGAGGATGTATCATACATCCACATTGGTATCTCAAGTCGAAGGACCATTATGCTACTCAACCCGAGAAGATTCTTATTGACGTTGGTGTACCATCCAATAAGAATCTTCGGTGAGCCGTTCAGTGTTTATCCACTATAAACACCTACACGTCTATACGAGTCTCCCTAGACTCATGGTTCATTGGGATAAACCATCGGACCAAGTCTCGATATACGACATGTACTGGTCTCAACGGATTTGACTAACCGACCCGTGTTAGCAAATCTTGACCAGGAACTATGTTTGATAATATTCATATAGCAGTGACACTTCCCAATGTCAATTACAAACTAACTTTGTAACTGTGTACTGCATTATATATTATCGGGCCTTTGTCTAATATATACATATCACTAAACCACATTTAGTTTCAATCTAATCGTAATCAGATCGAATACGTATATAAGAACAAGAGGTACAACCATAAATAAGTAATATTATGGAATAAGGGGATGTTCGTATTCATGAATCAGACATAAATACGGTCCGGATTGGCGCTCTGAGCACCAACCCCAACACAATTATCAAGCATAAAACAACATGTGAATACATCGAGGAATTGCGGAATACTCACATCGATCGGTTGAGGCGATGCGGTGGACAACAAAAAAATTTATGCCTCCTCCTAGATGGCTCAGCAGTCCACTGTTTTTCAGCTCCATGGATTCGGCAATGGTCCTCCAAATGTGCTCCAAGCTCCAAGCTTCGGTGGACGATTCCATGCTCACATGTGCGGTTCCCTATCACCTTCGCAAGACTCTAATGGTGTGCTAGCACTTAGGAATTTTGCCACAAAATTCCATAGCTTCTCCATGGTTCTCGGTCCAACCAGAAAAACAGAAGAAGAACAACCCCTTGTGGGCGTGAGAGAGGGAGAGAAAAAGGCTCCAACCGTGAGAAGGGAGAGAGAATGGAAAATGTGTATTAGTTAATTGTTTTCCAAAAACAATTAAACATATACCAATTATTTCATTTTCAAAAAGTCAAACAAGTACAAGCATTAAAGCTTATCCATCTACCACCATCAATCAATCAAGTGACAACTTGTCACATCACTCAAAATGACATGTGATTGACGTTTGATGTGACTAATGATTTGACGCTTGATGTGACTTGCGTGCCGCACTCAAATTCGAAATGCGAGTGCGCTCGCAAACACTCCCGGGCTCGAGTTCGCTAATTCCAAATTAACGAATTTTCCGTTGCGACGTAATTAAATAATTATGCCTAGCAAAATCACTATTCGCGTCGCTAACGAATTAATTCTAAATTAACTCGTTCGCCCGAATTAAAATCTAATTTCAATTCCGCGTCGAAATCCAATTTCGTATAATATATCGAATATATTATTTTATCGATTAATTCCAAATTAATCGTTCTCTCTCTTTAATTAATATTTTATCCCAGATAAAATATCTCCGTAATTAATCCCAGATTAATTTTCTCTCTCATCTAATTAATCCCAAATTAATAAAGTGCGAGTCATACGTCATCGGTGAATCTTCGGGAAGCGACCCATGAGATCCCCGGATATGTTGGCAGTAAATTCGGTCGTCGGAATATCCGAACACGTAAGTACCTAGTACTACGTTTGTACCGATTTACAAGACAATGTTGGCTTCAAGCAAAGCGCCATGCCTACCCAATTCTCCAGAAATATCCTTACAGGAATATGTGATCTATATCAGCCGTAATATACGTAGTATTGCGTATTTCGATCCAGTATCAGATGTCACGTGCAAGGCCTGGGGCTGGAAATGTGTCTGCCCCGTACGAAGCACATATCGGATCTCTGATAACTAGTCTCTATAATCGGATAAACATGACCTAGTCATAATATCCCGATACCTGCAGCATATAAGAGAACGGGTTCCGTATCTTACGTGATCATCATCTCCACTATGACTGTAGTGATACTTCCGTCTTGACATCACACCCAACACACTACAATTCTCAATATAACCAGCAGAGGCATAAACAGAACCTTTTAAAGCCCTGGACGACCTAAAACCAAAGTATATTGATTGTCGCAAATATTAGCGGTGCAAGTCTCAGGTTAAGACCAAATACACATACCCTGATTTCGGACTTCCCTAGACACATAGTCATACTACCAATGGAATTCTGAGGGGTCTATCCAGAGCGAAGCTATTTTCCGTACCATCGGTAAAACACAACCTCCTACTACACTTGCATGAGTATCTTATACCCAAATATATGAGAACTATGTTGTTATGCAATCACAACGCGCACAAGTGTAATACTAGTCTTTTACGCATTATCGATGTCCAATCTCGATAATCCTCTGACAAGGGATATTTAATATTAAACCTTCATGGATTGATATGTCTCATATCATCTCAATCCAGGAACTAATCATAAGGACCTCCTATCATTTATACATCTTGGTGATCTAATCACAAATGATAATAGAGCAATTCATTTGTCACATAGTTAATTTGTACAACAACACCATGATCTGTACAAATAGTGATGCTATGGGTCATAACTGTCCAACAATCTCCCATTTGGCCTATAGCCAGTCACTCGAGTGTCCTACACCCGAACTATATACGGTTCGCTCAAATTACTGAGAAAAGGCTTTCATCAGTGGATTTGCATGATTATCATCTGATGCGATTTATACGATCATCACATCGCCACGATGTATGATCCGAACGAATAGATGAATAGTTAAAGTATCTATTTGGATCGTTGATGAGACCATTAATTTTTTAGCCTGCGCTGTAGCCTAGCTCAGCTGCTAACAGAACTATATCTAATCTAATTAGATTTATTATCAATCCAGAAGGCTTCTATTGCTGCCTCAACTGCAGCAATAACCACCTTTTGTTGTTTATTCGGTAACAGTATCTTGCTTGGAAGATTTCCAGCTCACTGTTACATTATTCAAACTTTATAGTACCGTTTGCGACTTATAATCGTTTTATCGGTTAGGAAACTTGCAATGGTGATTTCAGTCACTTCAAGTTATCCTCTCCATATTTTAAGACAGCATCCTTAGTTCATCTAAGATACATAAGGATGTTCTTAACTTCAATCCAATGACTATCACTTGGATTGGCCTGATTGTGACTCCATATGCTCAAAGCGTATGAGACACCAGGTCGCGTACATTTATTTCAATGTACGAGTTCTCAGAGAGTACTAACAACTTTAAATCTATCCCAGTAGATCTTTATTCCTAGAATAAAGGTTGTTTCTCCCAAGAATTCTACGGAGAATTTTCTCGAAAGCCTAGCTTTCACCGATTGTATTTATGGGAATATCATTCATGATGAAATGACATATTATCATTATCATACATGACATCATTGTCAGTGCGCTCCCATTAACCTCCTACTATACACAAGAATTCTTTTTGTTTTGAATTAAATCATATACCATTATGATTATATCAAAACGATAATTCTAAGAACTCAATGCTTGCTTCAATCCATCCATGGATCGAGTAACCTGCAAACCTTGTTTGCTAGTTTTAGTACGACAAAACCGTCAGGATATTGAAAACATCCTCCAAAAGGTTTCCGTTAAGGAAAGCGGTTTTGGCATTCAGCTGCCATATTTCATAAATGAAACATGCAGCATCAGCAAGCATTATCCAAATGGATTTACAGTGGCAACTAATAAAAGGTTTCGTCGTAATCGACATAATGTTGATAACGATACATTTTCGCTACAAGCCTAGCTTAGTACGTTGGTATGTTTCCTTCAATGTATGTCTTCCTTGAAGACTTATATAGTACCAATGGCACAATGCCTTGCGGTACATCAACTAGTATCCAAACTTAGTTGGTATACATGGAATCCATTTCAGATATCATGGCACTTTGCCATGATAGGGAGTCGATACCTTGTATCACTTCCTCATACGTAGTCAGTTGGTATTCCTCAATAAGATTGACATCTTTATGAGGTGAGATTAGAAACCCATACCCCAGGTTGTCTTCTGACTCTCTCCGACTTACGCGGTTCTTATGTATTTGAAGATTATTGGTATAGTTTCATCATTGATGAACTATTTGTGTTCCATTAAGATTCAAGGCCTGGAATAATATTACTCTGATTTTCATCGAGTTTTACTATCCTCCCACTTACCACTGCATATAGGTATTCCTCTTAGGAAAACCGCATGGCGAGCAACAATTACATTGTTCTCTTGTGAGTTGTATAAGTACTATACTTTGGTATCCCTAGGATTAACCAACAACTTGGCACTTATCCGATTTGAGTTTTAGTTTGGTATCATCCAAACATATGCCTAGCATTCCCAAATCTTCAGGAATGAGAAACCCGGTTTCTTTCCTGTTCATATCTAATATGAAGTCTGTCAAACAGATTTTTATGGAACCTTATTCTAAATAAGTTCTGCACTGTTTATAGCTTATACGTTGAAGGAAATGGTAGCTCAGAGCGACTCATGATTAACCTTATCATGTCCAATAAAATTCGGTTTATCCGTTCAGACACACCGTCAAACTGACGTGTTCCGGGAGGAGTCCTCATTGAAAGAATACTATACTCTTTCAAGTATATGAGAAACTTATTGCTTAGGTATTTTCATCATGGTCTAACCGTGACAATTTTATACTTTAGCCGATCTGTTTGTCTATTTCGTGTCGAAACTTTAAAAGTTTCTGAATTATGTTTCAAAAGAAACACTTAACCATAGCGCGATGCCACATCCGTAAGGTCACGAAACATTCATATCCACCTCTAGCCTAGCTAGACATGGGCCCACTTGCTTCACTATGAACTAGGGCTAACAGATCGGTGGCATTTTGCATTTTTACCAACTAAAGTGTTTTAGGCACTTTGCCTAATAAACTAGATTCGTAGATATTATTTGAATGGAATCAAATTAGTCCTAGTACCACCACTCTTAAAAAGTGTGGATATACGAGTCTTGTTTAATTGTGTCCCAGACAACAATGCCACAATTAAGTTTCATCTGATCAAACCAGTTTGAGCTATTTATTTGTCATATTATATGTTTGAGATTTATTTATATTCAAAATATAAATAATGTTTTTCACATCTAATGTGTTTATCATTATATCATCTTTATATAATGAAACACTTTAGTGTTCTGGAATATAAAGGTATACCCGCACGGGTTAAACCTTGATATAGATATAATGTATCTAGTCAAACTAGTTACATTTTAACAGTTTCCTAATTTAAGTACACACCCGATGGTAGTTCCTAAACTTAGGTATCTACGGTTAAAACAGCGACATTTGTCCCGTTTCTGATTCGCAGATTAATCTCAACTGAAGTCAGTATCCTGATCATAGCATATTCTGCACACCTGTACATATTTATGTACCATACTTAGTATATAAAATCCAATTTTAATACTAGTAGTGAACATGTTTATGACAAACATATTTGAAGTCAGAGCCTTGCTCGTCTTCAATTCCTTCATGTCTGCTTTGTTCAAACGGAAGTCACGCTTCCGCGATCCCGTTTGCCACAATTTAGGCAGACATCTTGGGATATGTCCTTTATCTTCCCATAAGATTATAATGATTTTGCCTTTGCCCTTTTCCCACACTCAGAATCGTTCGGCCAGCCTTTGCAATCTGAAATGTCGAAGTAAGATGCGCTTGCGCTTCTTGCCTTATTGCAAACTTTGGCTTTGTCTCCTTGAGAATGGCCATTAACTTTCCAAGAGTTTACTATTGCAATTTAGTACTTATAAGATCTAAAAAATAGATCTATGAAGATCCTTCAATTTCAATATCATACTTTAAGGATCTAATCCTTAGTTCTGATTAAGAAATTAAGGAATCTAATTGGTAAGCTTAATGGATTAAGCACTAAAGTTATCATCACATGAATCTTCCAAAGATCATGCTCTACTATTTGGTTAACTCCGGGCTTAGGCCTAATATGTTATTTTATCAAATAAAGTAACTTATTAGTTTTCAGGACCATCATGAAATTTTATTCCTTATTTGAAAATTAAACCATTTAAATACATTTTCCCTAGGATTATGTTTTAAATGTCAATCTTTCAATTTTATCTTGATTCTAATAGTCCAACTATTTAATCAATGATTTTAGGTACTATTTATTATAATGATTACTATAGTCCAACTATTTAATCAACTATAATTTAATAGGTTAAATTCAATTATATTGATTACTATAATCCAATTATAAAATCAACTATTAATTGAAATTAGTTTGAATACAGTCCAACTGTTTTAAAACAACATTTAATATTAGTCCAACTAATAAATAATTATTTGACGTAATATTTGATATGAGCGCGTATGGCAAGTAACTACGAATATTGCAAATTTAATACTTGCCTCCCACTATTTTCTCGGCGAGCCTCTAACCCTCTGTTGAGTACTCGGGAAACCGTGTTTCCTAGTGGGCTAGGATCCCGTTAAATATCACACAATCTTGAATTTGGCCAACAAATTGTATGATAATTAACTAGGTAGATCTCTAAGATCAATTGGATCTCATCCAATTCCTAGATCCAGTAGGGGGACATCCAAGTCCGAAACATATATCTTATATATGCCAAAATATCCAATATATTGCCTAACCTTTTTCCTCTGAATCAACTAAGCCTTGGCTTTGGCACAACAAACTTAGTGATCCCAGTTAAGCGGAACCCATTGACCATGGAAAGCTTCGTAATCAATGTCGATGGACAAGAAGTGATCTTGACTTTGGCCAACAATTACAACTTAGACAAGACACCAATATGGAACAAAGCTCTCGTGATTCAAACACATCCTCAACGGACAAAGGTCTTGACTTTGGCCAACAAACCAATGCCAGTCTTGGATCTTGAGTAAGAATCACTCAATGGAAGGAAAAACGCTTATTTTTGTGAGGGTTTTTCGCGTGCAAATTGGCAACCAATTTATTATCTTTGTTAAGGTCTCATCATATACACCCTTAAACATGCATTCTAAACACATAATAAGGCGCATATAATAAAAAATAATGATATGCAGATGGATACTCAACACATTGTTTCTAGAACAAATCTCTCCATTTCTCTCTCCCGCTAGAACAAGAATTTACTTCTACCCGTTACATAACACTTCTAAAGAACCTCATTTACATTGAGGGGAATAGGTGAGAAGAGAAATACGATGAGAAATGAGGTAATAGGCTGGACACAAAGGTCCAATTAATAAATTTTAAATTTATTACAACAATTTCCAAAATTGCCCCACCCTAATATTAATTCCGATATACATTATTTATGCATCGCAACCATGTATTCTCACAAGCATGTTATCAATCAATCTAATCCAATTAATTAATCTGATAATTAGTGACCATCCAATGTTCAAACAACGATTTGATTTTGCTCGAGTCAAACTCGTTTTGCGAATAATTACTCAAAGTACGAATTCATGAATTAAATTAAACTACAACATTAAATCCAATTTAATATGTATTTAATACTAATTCGATATTTAATTCCAAATTAAATAATACACTTTATTAATAAACCTTTACGACTTAAATTCCAAATTTAATCGTTACGGGTCTCAAAGCCCGATTAACATCCAATGTTAATTTAATTTAAAGTCCAATGGGCTTTCAATTAATTTCTTAAGGCATGAAATTTTGGTCAACTTGGGTCAAACCCAATAACCAAAGCCCAATCAAGGATTAACCCCATAAGCCTAGAAATCAATTTAGGCCCATTAGGCCCAATTAAATTTTTAAAGGTCCATTAGTCATAATTGGACTTCATGGATTCGATTTTGGGCCCAATTGGATCCAACCAATTTGTCTAAACCAATCTTGGTACAGCCAAGCCCAATAAGTCCAATAACAACTTTTAAGCCCAATTTCCAAAATTAGCCCAATTAATTAAATTCCAAAATTCCAATTTCAAAATTTAATTAACCAAAGTGTATAGCATAATTAATTACCCAAATCAATATTTCCAAAACACCAATTAGCCTAATTAATCATGCTCATTAACAACAAAAACATGTCCAACACATTTTATCAAAAAATCAAAACCATTTTACATGCTTCATGTCTCGGCAATTAGGGGTTTTCAAAATCGATTCGGTTTCAATCAAATTAAATCCACAATCAACATTTCCCGAATGATTCCAACTCATCCAATGAATCAAAAATCAAAAATTCCAAGACATTAGGGTTCTTATATCTCTCGGCCAAGCTAAGAGTTTGGGCAAAAAATGATCCAATCATTATTTCAAGAAATTGATCCAATCAAACTTCAATTAAACATAATTTAAGCATACTTAATCATCCAATTTCATCAAATCATGCTCAAACACATTTTACCCAATTTTAACCCTAAATCAAGTTTCATGCTTCTACTCGCTCTGATACCATTGTTGGGAAATCTCTAAGTCCCGAGGATCGATTATCAAGCATAAAACAACATGTGAATACATCGAGGAATTGCGGAATACTCACATCGATCGGTTGCGGTGATGCGGTGGACAACAAAAACTTTTCTGCCTCCTCCTAGATGGCTCGGCAGTCCACTGTTTTTCAGCTCCATGGATTCGGCAATGGTCCTCCAAATGTGCTCCAAGCTCCAAGCTTCGGTGGACGATTCCATGCTCACATGTACGGTTCCCTATCACCTTCGCAAGACTCTAATGGTGTGCTAGCACTTAGGAATTTTGCCATAAAATTCCATAGCTTCTCCATGGTTCTCGGTCCAACCAGAAAAACAGAAGAAGAACAGCCCTTTGTGGGCATGAGAGAGGGAGAGAAAAAGGCTCCAACCGTGAGAAGTGAGAGAGAATGGAAAATGTGTATTAGTTAATTGTTTTCCAAAAACAATTAAACATATACAAATTATTTGATTTTCAAAAAGTCAAACAAGTACAAGCATTAAAGCTTATCCATCTATCACCATCAATCAATCAAGTGACAACTTGTCACATCACTCAAAGTGACATGTGATTTGACGTTTGATGTGACTAATGATTTGACGCTTGATGTGACTTGCGTGCCGCACTCAAATTCGAAATGCGAGTGCGCTCACAAACACTTTGGCTCGGGTTCGCTAATTCCAAATTAACGAATTTTCCGTTGCGACGTAATTAAATAATTATGCCTAGCAAAATCACTTTTCGCGTCACTAACGAATTAATTCTAAATTAACTCGTTCGCCCGAATTAAAATCTAATTTCAATTCCGTGTCAAAATCTAATTTCGTATAATATATCGAATATATTATTTTATCGATTAATTCCAAATTAATCATTCTCTCTTTAATTAATATTTTATCCCAGATAAAATATCTCCGTAATTAATCCCAGATTAATTCTCTCTCATCTAATTAATCCCAGATTAATAAAGTGTGAGTCATACGTCATCGGTGAATCTTCGAGAAGCGACCCATGAGATCCCCGGATATGTTGGCAGTAAATTCGGTCGTCGGACTATCCGAACACGTAAGTACCTAGTACTACGTTTGTACCAATTTACAAGACAACGTTGGCTTCTAGCAAAGCGCCATGCCTACCCAATTCTCCATAAATATCCTTACAGGAATATGTGATCTATATCAGGCGTAGTATACGTCATATTGCGTATTTCTGTCCAGTATCGGATGATCACGTGCTAGGCCTGGGGCTGGAAATGTGTATGCCACGTACGAAGCACATATCGGATCTCTGGTAACTAGTCTCTATAATCGGATAATCATGACCTAGTCATAATATCCCGATAGCTGCAGCATATAAGAGAATGAGTTCCGTATCCTACATGATCATCATCTCCACTATGACTGGAGTGATACTTCTGTCTTGACATCACACCCAACACACTACGATTCTCAATATACCCAGAAGAGGCGTACACAGAACCGGTTAAAGCCCTGGACGACCAAAACCAAAGTATATTAATTGTCACAAGTATTAGCGGTGAAAGTCTCAGGTTAAGACCAAATACACCTACCCTGATTTCGGACTTCCATAGACACATAGTCATACTACCAATGGAATTCCGAAGGGTCTATCCAGAGCGAAGCTATTTTCCGTACCATCGGTAAAACACAACCTCCTACTACACTTGCATGAGTATCCTATACCCAAATATATGAGAACTATGCCATTATGCCCTCACAACACGCACAAGTGTAATACTATTCTTTTACGCATTATCGATGTCCAATCTCGATAATACTCTGACTAGGGATATTTAATGATTAAACCTTCATGGATTGATATTGTCTCATATCATCTCAATCCAGGAACTAATCATAAGGACCTCCTATCATTTATACATCTTGGTGATCTAATCACAAATGATAAGAGATCAATCTCCTTTGTCACATAGTTAATTTGTACAACAACACCATGATCTGTACAAATAGTGACGCTATGGGTCATAACTTTCCAATAGGTACATATGTCGAGCACCATGTGTCGCAGATGATTGCTGACATTGAACAGCTGGGACAACTGGGCATAGTCTTCGAGGCTGAGACTTCTATAGATTTGATCTTACAGTCTCTCCCCGACAGCTGGAGTGGGTTCATCATGAACTAGATTATGATGAACCAAGACCAAACTCTTGGAGAGTTAATACCGACACTGCGCGAAGCAGAAAAAGAGCTCATAAATGGAAAAAAGCACGAGGCGCACTTCGCTTCGACATCTCAGACTCCGAGGGCTTGGCCTAAGGCGACTGAAGGGGTAAAAAGAAGAAGAAAGGCAAGGCCAAATCGTCAAAACCTTCTGGGAAGGGTAAGGACAAATCTCAAGATGTATGTCTGCAGTGCGGGAAGCGGGGTCACTGGAAGCGTGACTGTCGCGAGTACAAGGCACACATGAAGGAAATCAAAGCGGGCAAGGCACCGGCTTCAGCTATGTTTGTTATAGAAATAAACATGTCTACTACTAGTTTTAAAAATTGGATTTTTTATTCTGGTTGTGGTACTCATATATGTACTGATGTGCAGGATCTGCAGATTAGCAGGAGACTGGCCTCATGGGAGATTGATCTACGAGTTGGAAATGTGACATGAGTCGTCGTTTTGGCCGTTGGCACTTATGTTTTGGAACTGTCCTCGGGCCATGTACTTAAACTTACAGACTGTTATTATGTACCTAGTTTGACTAGGAATATTATTTCTATATCTATGTTAACCCAATGTGGGTATACTTTTGTATTTAGAAACACTGGGTGTTTTATGTATAAAAATGATATGGAGATTTGTACTGCTGATGTAAATAATGGTCTTTATATTTTGAATATAAATCAATCTCAAACATATAATGTAACAAACAAAAGGCTTAAACTAAGTAACAAAAATGAAACTTATATGTGGCATTGTCGTCTAGGACACATTAACAAGACTCGCATATCCACACTTTCGAAGAGTGGGTACTTGGACGGATTTGATCCAAATTCATATGACGTCTGCGAATCTTGTTTATTAGGCAAAATGCCTAAATCACCTTTTAGCGGTAAAAGGTGCACGTGCCACCGAACTGTTAACTCTCATTCATAGTGACGTATGTGGGCCCATGTCTAGCCAGGCTAGAGGTGGATATGAATACTTCGTAACCTTTACGGATGATGCATCGCGTTATGGTTATGTGTGTCTTATGAGACACAAGTCGAAAACCTTTGAGAAATTCAAAGAGTTTCGACACGAAGTAGAAAAACATAGCGGCAAAAGTATTAAGACATTACGGTCGGACCATGGTGGCGAATACTTAAGCAATGAGTTTCTTGATTATTTGAAAGAATATGGTATTCTATCACAGTGGACTCCTCTCGGAACACCGCAATTAAACGGTGTGTCCGAACGGAGAAATCAAACTTTGTTAGATATGGTAAGGTCTATGATGAGTCGCACAGAGCTACCTATTTCCTTCTGGGGATTTGCATTTAACAATGCAATACTTATTTTGAATAAGGTTCCGTCAAAGTCTGTTCAACCGACTCCGTACGAGATATGGACAGGAAAGAAACCGGGTTTCTCATTCCTGAAGATTTGGGGTTACTGGGCATACGTTAAACGTTTGGAAGGTACCAAACTAGAACCCAAATCAGATAAATGCCTTTTTGTAGGATATCCTAGGGAAACCAAAGGATGTTACTTCTATCACCCACAAGAGAAAAAAGTATTTGTTGCTCTATATGCGGTTTTCCTTGAGAAGGAATTCCTAAATGTAGTGGTAAGTGGGAGGAAAGTAGAACTCGATGAAAATTGTAGTGATACTGTTCCTGGCACAGAATACTTAACGGAACATGAACAGTCCATCAGGGATGAGACTGTACCACAATCTTCGAATACACAAGAACCGCGTAGGTCGGAAAGAGTCAGAAAACAACCTGAGAGGTATGGGTTTCTGATCTCACCTCATGTGGATATTAATCTTATTGAGGAAGACGAGCCGGCTACGTATGAGGAAGCGATACAAGGTATCGACTCCGAATTATGGCAAGATGCCATGATGTCCGAAATAGATTCCATGTACATCAACCAAGTTTGGACACTGGTTGATGCACCAGAAGGCGTAAAGCCTATTGGTTACAAATGGATCTTCAAGAGGAAGACCGACATGGATGGAAACATACAAACGTACAAAGCTAGGCTTGTAGCGAAAGGGTATCATCAATGACATGGTGTCGATTATGACGAAACTTTTTCACCCGTTGCCATGATTAAATCCATTCGGATTATGCTTGCTATTGCTGCATATTTCGATTACGAGATATGGCAGATGGACGTCAAAATCGCTTTCCTTAACGGAAACCTTTTGGAGGATATTTATATGCAACAGCCTGAAGGTTTTTTCATACCTAAACATGCGAACAAGTTTTGCAAGTTAAATCGATCCATTTATGGATTGAAGCAAGCATCACGTTCTTGGAACCAACGTTTTGATGAGATCATAAAAGAATATGATTTCGTTCAAAATGAGGATGATCCTTGTGTATATAAGAAGGTTAGTAGGAGCGCACTGACATTCATTGTCCTTTATGTCGATGATGTATTGCTTATAGGCAATGACATTCCCATGCTACAATCGGTGAAAGTTTGGCTTTCATTAAAATTCTCCATGAAGGATCTGGGAGAAGCAGCATTTATTCTAGGAATAAAGATATACCGAAATAGATCTAGAAAGCTGCTTGGACTCTCCCAGAGTATATATGTTGACAAAGTGTTGAAGAGATTCAACATGGATCAGTCCAAGAGGGGACTGTTGCCAGTGTCACATGACGTCACTCTATCTAAGGACATTTGTCCTAAAACTCAAGATGAGAGAGACAACATGAGTCGGATCCCATTTGCCTTGGTAGTCGGATCGATCATGAATGCCATGATATGTACGCGACTTGATGTCTCATATGCTTTGAGCATGTGTAGTCGCTATCAGGCCGATCCAGGTTATGGTCACTGGATGGCGGTTAAGAATATTCGTAAGTATCTTAGACGAACTAAGGATGCTTTCTTAATCTATGAAGATGGAGAACTTGAGGTAACTGGGTATACCGATGCAAGTTTCCAAACCGATAAAGACGACTGTAAGTCGCAATCTGGGTATATATTTTGTTTGAACAACGGAGCAGTAAGCTGGAAATCTTCCAAGCAACAGACTGTTGCCGATTCAACAACAGAAGCGGAGTATATTGCTGCAGCTAAAGCAACAAAAGAGGCAGTTTGGATCCGTAAATTCCTAATTGGATTAGGAGTAGTGTCGTTAGCAGCCGAGCCCGTTCCATTGTATTGTGACAATAACGGGGCTAGAGCACAGGCTAAGGAACCGCGGTCTCATCAACGATCCAATCTTGTTCTTCGACATTTCCATCTGATTCGTGAGATCATACATCGTGGCGATGTGAAGATCGAGAAGGTCGCATCTTAGGACAACATTGCAGATCCGCAGACGAAAGCAATTCCTCAGCAAAAGTTTGAGCGACATGTACATAGTTCAGGTGTTAGATGCTTGAGTGACTGGCTATAGGCCAAGTGGGAGATTGTTGGACAGTTATGACCCATAGCGTCACTATTTGTAAAAGACATTGTGGTTTTTGTACAAATTAACTATGTGACAATGGAAATTGTATTTTCTCATTTTTTTAATTTGATTACTTGAATATATAAATGATAAAAGTCCTTATGATTAGTTCCAGATTATAAGATATGAGACAATATCAATCCATAAAGGTTTAATCATTAAATATCCATAGTCGTAGTATTATCGAGACTGGACATCGATAATGCGTAATAGACTAGTATTGCACTTGTGCATGTTATGGAAGCGTAACAACATAGCTCTCATATATTTAAGTATTGGATACTTGTGCAAGTGTGATAGGAGGTTATGTTTACCGATGGTACGGAAACAGATTCGCTCTGGATAGACCCCTCGGAATCCCATTGGTAGTATGACTATGTGTCTATGGGAATCTGAATTAGGGTAGGTGTATTTGGTCTTAACCTGATACTTGCATCGCTAGTACTTGTAACAATCAATACGCTTTGGTTTTGGTCGTCCGGGACTTTAACAGGTTCTGTGTACGCCTCTTCTGGGTTTATTGAGAATCGTAGTGTATTGGGTGTGATGTCAAAACAGAAGTATCACTTCAGTCATATGGAGATAATGATCACGCAGGGATACATAACTGGTACTCTAATGTGTTGCAACCATCGGGATAATATGACAAGGTCATGATTATCCGATTAAAGAGACTAGTTGCTTTTGATCCGAAATATGATTCGTACGGGGCAGACATTATTCCAGCCTCAGGCCTTGCATGTGACATCTGATACTGGATCGTAATACGCAATACTACGTATACTACGCCTAACATAGATTATATATTCATTTAAGAATATTTCTGGAGAATTGGGTAGGCACGGTACTTTGCTAGAAGCCAACCATGTCTCGTAAATTGGTAAAAACGTGGTACAAGGTACGCACGTGTTGGATAGTCCGACGAGCGGATTTACTGCTAACATATCCAGGGATCTCATGGGTCGCTTCCCAAAGATTCACCGATGACGTATGATTCGAACATAATTAATCTAGGATTAATTGCGGAGAGATTTTATCTAGGATAAAATACTATTAAAAGAGAGATAACGATTAATTTGGAATTAATCGATAAAATAATATATTTGATATATTAAATGAAATTAGATTTCATAACGGAATTAAAATTGGATTTTGATTCGGGCGAATGAATTAATTTAGAATTAATTTGTGAGCGACGTGAATTGTAATTTTGCTAGGCATAATTATTTAATTAAATTTGATTTAATTACGTCGCAACGGAAAATTAGTTAATTCGGAATTAACGAACCCGAGCCCGGGATGTGTTTGCGGGCCCACTCGGATTTTGAATCAAGTGGGGCCCACAAGTCACATCGCAAGTCACTTTAGTGATGGAAGTCTTGTCACTTTTTGTGATTGACATCTAGTCACTATTGGTGATGGGAGTAGTTGGAAGCATTTATTGCTTTTTCCCTCCAAATTTGCTTTAGCCTTTTTGGAAAAGGATATACCAAAATTTTGGCTTTAACTTTTCATAAGTGTAATTGATTTTAGAAATCAAATATATCAAAAGCAAAAAGCTCTCTTCTTTCCTCCTTTGGCCGAACTTCACAAGGCATTTCAAGGAAATTTTGTAGCGAAATTTCCAAAGCTAACACTTGAAGAATCATTCTAAGGTGATAGGGAAACCATTCCCAAGAGCTTGGAATCCATCTCAAAGCTTGGAGCTTGAACATCAACATTCAAAGAGAAGATCTTGGAGCACTTCTCAAAGGAAAATTTTGTTATCAACGCATCCTATATCCGTTCAAAGTGAGTATAATTCTGCTATTCTTCTTTAAGTATTCACACTATTTTATGCTTGGATTGATCTTGGGATGACCTTAGAAACCCAACATCTTCAACTCCTTCAACTCTACAGGAGCCATCCTGTAAGGAGCAATAGATATAGAAGCTGTACCAGGAATTACGTCGATACAAAATTCAATTTCCTTATCCGGTGGTAAACCTGGTCGTTCATTTGGAAATACCTCAGCAAATTCTCTCACAACAGAAATCCCATGTAATTCGCTTTACCCATACTAGTATCTACTACGTGAGCTAAATATGAATCACAACTTTTCCTCAACATATTACTGGCTGGTATTGTAGAGATCATATACGAGGGAATAAGTCATCTCTCTCTTCTAAATTAAAATTTTTGCCCATCCGGACATTCAAAATCCATAAATTTTTCCTGATAATTCACTATAGCATGATGATAAGATAACCAATCCATCCCCAAAATGACATCCAAATCACGTATCTCCATGCAAATCAAATCTGTAACAACTCATGCTCACCAACATGGATTACACATCCTTTATAAACTTTTTTTAGTTATAATGGAATATCCGGAAAAAGTAGCAATAACTAACTCACAATTTAGCTCACTTTCTTCCCTATCGGCATGCAAAGCAAATGATTTCGAAACAAAAGAATGTGTAGCACTAAGATCAATAAGTATTTGGGCCTTTCAACCAAAGATAGACATCATACCAGTGATAACCTCGATGCTGCTGAAGCTTCCTGTTATGTCATAGCGAATACCCTAGCTTGGGCTCTAGGTCTACTAGTCTGACCACCTGAAACAGCTCTACTCTACGCACATGCACCTGTGTGAATTCCAGAAGTCTGAACTGGAACCCCACTCTGACCATAAGTGCCTCTGGAATTCAGAGCTTGAGGGATAGTTATCCTCTGATTATATCCACTCTTATCATTAGCATTAGGGCAATCTCTTTTCATGTGGTCCACTTCTCCGCACAAAAAGCAACCTTTTGTACCCAATCTACACTCTCCATAATTATTTTTTCCACAAGTAGTACATGGTGGTAATCTCATATCTCGAGATTGGCTTTGTTGACCACTAGAAGTCCCATTAGGTGGTGCTCTTACTGAACTCCGACTAACTGTAGATCTAGCTCTTTTTTTAGGCTGTCCAGAACTCATCTGATAACTACCACCAGGTCTTGTATCACTCCCCTTCTTACTCTGACTTCCTTCCCCAAAGGATCGACTTTATCTATACCTTTTTCTCATCTGATAATCTTGCCCCACTTGCCATTTTTTTCTGCAAACTCTATTTTCTAGCATAATCGGCCATCTCTGTCAAACTGTTCATAGTAAACAACATCATCCTAGATCTCAATTCTGCAATCAAACCATTAAGAAAATGATCCATCTTACCTTGTTCATTGTCCCTCAAGTATGGAACAAACTGCACTAACTCATAAAAGAGAGTGTCATACTGATCTACGGTACGGTTATCCTAAGTCAATCTATAGAATTCCCTCCTCATCTTATCCATAAAAGCAGAATTCATATAATTTTCCATGAATTCATTCTTAAAATTCTCCCAAGTCAATGGATTAGCCTCTGAGAATTTACTTCTTACACTCTCCCACCATTTATCAGCCTGCTCAGTCAAAAGTCGATACACAAGATGGCACTTCTGTTCATCAGTCAACCTCATCAACTCAAAAGCTTTCTCAAATCTATCTAAGAAATTCCCAGTTACTATGGGATCCTTCTTCCTATCAAATTCAACGGCTCCATTTTCTTTTACTCTTTTAGAAATATTATCCTCATTCACTATGGGAGCTACCTGAGCTGGACCATGACCCCATGCAAGAGGGTAGATATACGGATAATCATAATCACCATGAGGAACATTTGGAGGAGCACATGTTGGCGGAGGAGCATAATAAGGTGGAAGATAAAAACCCATGGGAGGTGTAGGGTAAGCCTGATACACTGGAGGAGGTGGAGGATGTTATGGAGGTGCTAGAATATTTCCCTGAGGTGCTGTAGGGGCTGGAGGTGTTGGACAATTATGACCCATAGCATCACTATTTGTACAGATCATGGTGTTGTTGTACAAATTAACTATGTGACAAAGGAAATTCCCTTTTTATCATTTGTAATTAGATTACCAAGATGTATAAATGATATAAGGTCATTATGATTAGTTCCGGATTGAGATGATATGAGACAGTATCAATCCACGAAGGTTTAATCATTAAATATCTCTAGTCAGAGTAGTATTATCGAGATTGGACATCGATAATGCGTAAAAGACTAGTATTACACGTGTGCACGTTGTGGGAGAATAACGGCATAGTTCTCATATATTTGGGTATATGATACTCATGCAAGTGTAATAAGAGGTTGTGTTTACCGATGGTACGGGAACAGCTTCGCTCTGGATAGACCCCTCAGAATTCCATTGGTAGTATGACTATGTGTCTACGGAAATCCGAATCAGGGTAGGTGTATTTGGTCTTAACCTGAGACTTGCACCGCTAATACTTGCGACAATCAATATACTTTGGTTTTGGTCATCCAGGGCTTTAACAGGTTCTGTGTATACCTCTTCTGGGTATATTGAGAATCGTAGTGTATTGGATGTGATGTCAAGACGGAAGTATCACTCCAGTCATAGTGGAGATGATGATCACGTAGGATACGGAACTGGTTCTCTTCTATATGCTGCATCAATCAGGATATTATGACTAGGTCATGTTTATCCGATCGTAGAGACTAGTTACCAGAGATCTGATATGTGCTTCGTACGGGGCAGACACAATTCCAGCCCCAGGCCTAGCACGTGACATCCGATGCTGGATCGAATACGCAATACTACGTATATTACGCCTGATATAGATCACATATTCCAGTAAGAATATTTCTGGAGAATTGGGTAGGCACGGTGCTTTGCTAGAACCCAACCATGTCTTCTAAATCGGTAAAAATGTAGTACTAAGTATGTACGTGTTCGGATAGTCCGACGACCGGATTTACTGCCAACATATCCGAGGATCTCATGGGTCGCTTCCCGAAGATTCACCGATGACGTATGACTCGTACTTTATTAATCTGGGATTAATTTAAGAGAGAGAAAATTAATCTGGGATTAATTACGGAGATAATTTATCTGGGATAAAATATTATTTAAAGAGAGAGAACGATTAATTTGGAATTAATCGATAAAATAATATATTCGATATATTATTACGAAATTGGATTTCGACGCGGAATTAAAATTAGATTTTAATTCGGGCAAACGAGTTAATTTAGAATTAATTCGTTAGCGACGTGAATAGTAATATTTCTAGGCATAATTATTTAATAACGTCACAACGGAAAATTCGTTAATTCGGAATTAGCGAACCTGAGCCCGGGAGTGTTTGCGGGCGCACTTTCATTTGGAATTCAAGTGCGGCCCACAAGTCACATCTAGCGTCAAACCATTAGTTACTTTGATTGATGTGATGTCTAGTTACTTTGAATGATGTAACAACTTGTCACTTGTGATTGATGGTGGTGGTTGGATGAATTAAAAGCCATTTACCATTTATTTGATTTTTTGGTATTTGACTTTTGTTTTAGTGTATTAGATACACAATCCAAACAACCTAACACACCACTCATTCTCTCCTCTCACTCTCTCCTCTCTCACGGCCTTGGGCCATTTTCTTCTTCATTTTACTGCAATTGCCGAGAATTGAAGAAGATGCTAAGGAAGTTTTGTGGCAAAATTTCATGAGTGCTATCACACATTCGGGGTCTTGCGAAGGTGATAGGGAAACTCACCCGTGGGCATGGAATGCACACCAAGCTTGGAGCTTGAAGGACCGAATATTGGAGGACAAAAATGGAGCCCAAAACCGTGAGCTACATGGAGTTAAAGCTTGAAGTTTTTGTTGTTCCTCGCATCGCCAAATCCGATCAATGTAAGTATGATTCTGCCATTCTTCATTGTTGTATTCGCACATGATTTCTATGCTTGAAATTGATCTTGGGACTTAATAGAAACCCAACAATGGTATCAGAGCCATTTTGAGCATGAAACTTAATTAGGGTAAAATTTGGGTAAAATCAATTTGAGCATGATTTGATAAAATTGATTGATTGAGTATGCTTGAATGATGATGTATTGAAGTTGTATATGATCAATTTCATGAAATATTGATTGGATCAATTTTTCCCCAATATGTGAGGGTTGGCCGAATGTATGCAATGCCATAAGTCATGGTATTTTTTGTTCCTTTGATCATTGGATGACTTGAAACAATTGGGAAATGTTGATTTGTAATTCAATTGGATTGAAAACGAAATCGGACATAAAACCCCCATGAATGCCGTGAGTGATAAAGCATGGAAAATGATTGATTTTTTATTCAAATGTGTTGGACATGTGTTGATGATAATGAACATAATTAATTGAGTGAATTAGTATTTTGGAAATGTTAATTTGGTTAATTAATTATGGCATACACTTTGTTTAATTAAATTATGAAATTTGGAATTTTGGTAATTTAATTAATTGGACCAAAGTTGTAATTGGGCTTAATAAGCTTGGTTGGGCCAAGTTTGGTTTAGGCTAAATTGGTTGGATCCAATTGGGCCCAAAACCATATCCATAAAGTCCAAATATAATTAAATGGACCTTTAATTTTAATTGGGCCTAATGGGCCTAAATTGGTTTCTTGGCTAATAGGGTGATTCCTTTAATGGGCTTTGGTATTTGGGTTTGACCCATATTGACCAAAGTCATGCCTTAAGAAATTAATTGAAAGCCCATTGGACTTTAAATTAAATTGACATTGGATGTTAATCGGGCTTTGAGACCCGTAATGATTAGATTTAGAATCTAAGTCGTAAATGTACATTATAAAGTGTAATATTTAATTTGGAATTAAATAATGAATTAGTATTAAATACAAATTAAATTGGATTTAATATTGTAGTTTAATATAATTTCGTGAATTCGTACTTTCAGTACTATTCGCAAAATGAGTCGGACTCGCGCAAAATCAAATCGTTGTTTGAACATTGGATGGTCATTAATTTTCAGATTAATTAATTGGATTAGATTGATTGATAACATGCTTTGTGTGAATACATGGATGCGATGTATGAATGAATGAATGAATATCGGATGGATATTAGATGGGTGAGGGCAATTTTGGAAATTATTGTAAAAATTTAGAATTTATTAATTGGACCTGCGTGTCCAGCCTATTACCTCTTATCTTTGTATTCTCTCTCACCTATTCCCCTCAATGTAAATGAGGTTTCTTTAGAAGTGTTATGTAATTGGGTAGAAGTAATACTTGTGCTAGCGGGGAGGGAGAGAGGAAATGGAGAGATTTGTTCTAGGAACAATGTGTTTAAGTATCCATCCGCATATCATTATTATTTTATTTATATGCGCCTATTATGTTTTTAGAATGCATGTTTAAGGGTATATGATAATGAGACCTTAACAAAGATAATTAATTGGTTGCCAATTACGCGAAAAACCCTCACAACATATTAAGTGTTTTTTCCTTCCATTGAGTGATTCTTACTCAAGATCCAAGACTGGCACTGGTTTGTTAGCCAAAGTCAAGACCTTTGTCCGTCGCGGATGTGTTTGAATCATGAAGGCTTTGTTCCATATCGGTGTCTTGTCCAAGTTGTGATTTGTTGGCCAAAGTCAAGATCACTTCTTGTCCATCGACATTGATTACGAAGCTTTCCATGGTCAATGGGTCCGCTTAACTGGGATCACTAAGTTTGTTGTGCCAAAGCCAAGGCTTAATTTATTCAGAGAAAAAGGTTAGGCAATATATTGGATATATTGGCATATATAAGATATATGTTTCGGACTTGGATGTCCACCTACTGGATCTAGGAATTGGATGTGATCCAATTGATCTTAGAGATCTACCTAGTTAATTATCATACAATTTGTTGGCCAAAGTCAATATTGTGTGTTATTTAACGGGATCCTAGCCCACTAGGAAACAAGGTTTCCCGAGTACTCCACAGAGGGTTAGAGGCTCGCCGAAAAATAGGGGAGGCAAGTATTAAATTTGCAATATTCGTTTAGTTACTTGCAATACGCGCTCATTTAATTTTTTGTCAATATAAATTAATATATTAGTTGGACTGATATTTAATGTTGTTTCATTTAAACAGTTGGACTGTATTCAAACTATTTCAATTAATAGTTGATTTTATAATTGGATTATAGTAATCAATATAATTGAATTTAACCTATTAAATTATAGTTGATTATATAGTTAGACTATAGTAATCATTATAATGAATAGTAACCTAAAATCGTTGATTCGATAGTTGGACTATTGGAATCAAGATAATTGAAAGATTAGTGTTTAAAACATAATCCTGGGTGAAAATGTATTTAAACGGCTTTAATTTTCAAATTGGGAATAAAATCTCAGGATAGTCTGGAGACCGAGAAGTTACTTTATTTGATAGAGTGATGTCTCGAGCCTAAGCCCGGAGTTGAGCAAATAGTAGAACTTGATATTTGGAATATTCATGTGATGATAACTTTAGTGCTTAATCTGTTTGCTAGCCGCAAAGACTCCTTAATTTCTTAGTCAGAACTAAGGATTAGATCCTTATAGTTTGATAATGAAATTGAAGGATCTTCATAGATCTATTCTTAGATCTAAGAAGTACTAAATTGCAATAGAAAACTCTTGGAGAGTTAATGGCTATACTCAAGGAGACAAAGCCGAAGTTTGCAATAAGGCAAGAAGCGCAAGGCGCATCTTACTTCGACATTCCAAAAGGCCAAGGCTTGGCCAAAGGCTTCTGGGGTGTGGAAAAATGGCAAAGGCAAAATCATTATAATCTTCTGGGAAGACAAAGGACATATCCCGAGATGTCTGCTTATGGCAAACGGGGTCACTGAAGCGTGACTGCCGTATGGACAAGGCAGACATAAAGGAAATGAAGACGAGCAAGGCTCTGACTTCAAATATTTTTGTCATAAACATCTTCACTACTAGTATTAAAATTGGATTTTAGATACTGGATGTGGTACATAAATATATGTACTGATGTGCAGAATCTGCTGACAAGCAGGATACTGACTTCAGATGAGATTGATCTGCGAATCGGAAACGGGACGAGAGTCGCTGTTTTGACCGTGGAGACCTAAGTTTAGGAACAACCCTTTGGGTGTGTACTTAAATTGGAAACTGTTACATATAACTAGTTTGACTAGAAATATTATCTCTATATCAGGTTTAACCCGTTGCAGGTATACCTTTATATTCTAGAACACTAAAGTGTTTTATTTATAAAGATGATATTGAGATAAACACATTAGATGTGAACAACAGTATTTATATTTTGAATATAAATAAATCTCAAACATATAACATGACAAACAAATAGCTCAAACTGAATTAATCAGTTGAGACTTCTATGTGGCATTGTATCTGGGACACAATTAACAAGACTCATATATCCACACTTTCGAAGAGTGGGTACTAGGACAAATTTGATTCTATTCAAATAATGTCTACGAATCTAGTTTATTAGGCAAAGTGCCTAAAATACCTTTTACTTGGTAAAAGTGTGAGTGCCACCGATCTGTTAGCCCTCGTTCATAGTGACGTAAGTAGGCCCATATCTAGCTAGGCTAGAGGTGGATATGAATATTTCTTAACCTTTACGGATGTTGCATCGCGTTATGGTTATGTGTTTCTTTTGAAACACGGATCGGAAACTATTGATAAAATCATAGAGTTTCGATACGAAATAGATAAACAGATCGGCTAAAGTATTAAACACTATGATTGGACCATGATGAAAATACTTAAGCAATAAGTTTCTCATATACTTGAAAGAGTATAGTATTCTTTCAATGAGGACTCCTCCCGGAACACGTCAGTTTGACGGTGTGTCTGAACGGAGAAACCGAATTTTGTTATACATGATAAGGTTAATCATGAGTCGCTCTAAGCTACCATTTCCTTCAAGGGATAAGCTTTAATCAGTGCAAAATTTATTTTGAATAAGGTTCCATAAAATCTGTTTGACAGACTTCATATTAGATATGAACAGGAAAGAAACCGGGTTTTCTAATTCCTGTAGATTTGGGAATGCTGGGCATATGTTTGGATGATACCAAACTAGAACCCAAACCGGATAAGTGCCTAAGATGTGGGTTATCCTAGGGAAACCAAAGTATAGTACTTATACAACTCACTACAGAACAATGTAATTGTTACTCACCATGCAATTTTCCTAAGAGGAATACCTATATGTAGTGGTAAGTGGGAAGAAAGTAAAGCTCGAAGAAAATCGGAGTAATACTGTTCAAGGTACTGATTCCTAATGGAACACAAATAGTTCATCAAGGATCAAACTATACCAATAATCTTCAAATACATAAGAACCGCGATAGTCGGAGAGAGTCAGAAAATAACCTGGGAGGTATGGTTTCTGATCTCACCTCGTAAAGATGTCAATCTTATTGAGGAATACGAACTAACTACGTATGAGGAAGTGATACAAGTATCGACTCCCTATTATGGCAAAGTCTCATGATGTCTGAAATGGATTCCATGTATATCAACCAAGTTTGGATACTGGTTGTTGTACCGAAAGGCATTGTGCCTATTGGTACTATATGAGTCTTAAAGGAAGACACACATGGAAGGCAACATACCAATGTACTAAGCTAGGCTTGTAGCAAAAAGGTATCGTTATCAAATTGTGTCGATTACGACATAACCTTTTACTGGTTGCCATTGTTAAATCCATTTGGATAATGCTTGCTGATGCTGCATGTTTCATTTATGAAATATGGCAGCTGAATGCCAAAACTGCTTTCCTTAACGGAAACCTTTTGGAGGATGTTTATAACATCCTGACGGTTTTGTCGTACCAAAATGAGCAAATAAGGTTTGCAAGTTAATTCGATCCATGTATGGATTGAAGCAAGCATTGGGTTCTTGGAACTATCGTTTTGATGTAATCATAATAGTATATGATTTAATTCAAAACGAAAATGATTCTTGTGTATATAAGAGGTTAGTGGGAGCGCACTGACAATGAATGTCCTAAATAATGATGATATATCATTTCTTGGAAATGATATTCCCATAATACAATCGGTGAAAGCTTGGCTTTCATGAAAATTCTCCGTAGAATGCTTGGGAGAGACAACCTTTATTCTAGGAATAAAGATCTACTGCGATAGATTTAAAGTTGTTAGCAATCTCCGAGAACTCGTACATTGAAATTAATGTACGCGACCTGGTGTCTCATATACTTTGAGCATATGGAGTCACAATCAGGCCAATCCAAGTGATAGTCACTGGATTGATGTTAAGAACATCCTTTAGTATCTTAGATGAACTAAGGACGCTTTCTTATACTATGGAGAATGAGAACTTGAAGTGACTAGGTTCACCGTTGCAAGTTTCCAAACCGATAAAACGACTGTAAGTCGTAAAAAAAAGTACTATAAAGTTTGAATAACGGAACAGTGAGCTGGAAATCTTCCAAGCAAGATATTGTTACCGAATAAACAACAAAAGTGGATTATTGCTGCAGCTGAGGCAGCAATAGAAGCCATTTGGGTCGATAATAATCCTAATCAGATTAGGAGTAGTTCTGTTAGCAGCTGAGCTAGGCTACAGCGCAGGCTAAAGAATTAATGGTCTCATCAACGATCCAGATATATACTTCAGATATTCATCTGCTTCGTTCGGAACATACATCGTGGCGATGTGATGATCGAATAAATCGCATCAGATGATAACACCGCAAATTCGCTGACGAAAGCCTTTCCTCAGCAGAAGTTTAAGCGAACCGTACATAGTTCGGGTGTTGGACACTTGAGTGATTGGCTATAGTCCAAGTGGAAGATTGTTGGACAATTATGACCCATAGCATCACTATTTGTACAGATCATGGTGTTGTTGTACAAATTAACTATGTGACAAAGGAAATTTCCATTTTATCATTTGTAATTAGATTACCAAGATGTATAAATGATATAAGGTCCTTATGATTAGTTCTAGATTGAGATGATATGAGACAGTATCAATCCACGAAGGTTTAATCATTAAATATCCCTAGTCAGAGTATTATCGAGATTGGACATCGATAATGCGTAAAAGACTAGTATTACACTTGTCTGCGTAATGGGAGCATAACAACATAGTTCTCATATATTTGGGTATAGGATACTCATGCAAGTGTAATAGGGGGTTGTGTTTACCGATGGTACGGGAATAGCTTCGCTCTGGATAGAACCCTCGGAATTCCATTGGTAGTATGACTATGTGTCTATGGAAGTCCGAATCAGGGTAGGTGTATTGGGTCTTAACCTGAGACTTGCACCGCTAATACTTGCGACAATCAATATACTTTGGTTTTGGTCATCCAGGGCTTTAACAGGTTATGTGTACGCCTCTTCTGGGTATATTGAGAATCGTAGTGTATTGGATGTGATGTCAAGACGGAAGTATCACTCTAGTCATAGTGGAGATGATGATCACGTAGGATAAGGAACTGGTTCTCTTATATGCTGCAGCTATCGGGATATTATGACTAGGTCATGTTTATCCGATTATAGAGACTAGTTACCAGAGATCCGATATGTGCTTCGTACGGGGCAGACACAATTCCAGCCTCAGGCCTAGCACGTGACATCCGATGCTGGATCGAAATACGCAATACTATGTATACTACGCCTTATATAGATCACATATTCTAGTAAGAATATTTCTGGAGAATTGGGTAGGCACGGTGCTTTTCTAGAAGCCAACCATGTCTTGTAAATCGGTAAAAATGTAGTACTAGGTACGTACGTGTTCGGATAGTCCGACGACCGGATTTACTGCCAACATATCTGGGGATCTCATGGGTCGCTTCCCGAAGATTCACCGATGACGTATAACTCGCACTTTATTAATCTGGGATTAATTAAAGAGAGAAAATTAATCTGTGATTAATTAAAGAGAGAGAAAATTAATCTAGGATTAATTACGGAGATATTTTATCTGGGATAAAATATTATTTTAAGAGAGAGAACAATTAATTTGGAATTAATCGATAAAATAATATATTCGATATATTATACGAAATTGGATTTCGACGCGGAATTAAAATTAGATTTTAATTTGGGCGAACGAGTTAATTTAGAATTAATTCGTTAGCGACGTGAATAATAATTTTGCTAGGCATAATTATTTAATTACGTCGCAAAGGAAAATTTGTTAATTCGGAATTAGCGAACCCGAGCCCGGAAGTGTTTGCGGGCGCACTCGCATTTGGAATTCAAGTGCGGCCCACAAGTCACATCTAGCGTCAAGCCATTAGTCACTTTGATTGATGTGATGTCTAGTCACTTTGAGTGATGTGACAACTTGTCACTTGTGATTGATGGTGGTGGTTGGATGAATTAAAAGCCATTTACCATTTATTTGATTTTTTGGTATTTGACTTTTGTTTTAGTGTATTAGATACACAATCCAAACAACCTAACACACCACTCATTCTCTCCTCTGACTCTCTCCTCTCTCACGACCTTGGGCCATTTTCTTCTTCATTTTACTGCAATTGCCGAGAATTGAAGGAGATGCTAAGGAAGTTTTGTGGCAAAATTTCATGAGTGCTAGCACACATTCGGGGTCTTGCGAAGATGGTAGGGAAACTCACCCGTGGGCATGGAATGCACACCAAGCTTGGAGCTTGAAGGACCGAATATTGGAAGACAAAAATGGAGCCCAAAAGCGTGAGCTACATGGAGTTAAAGCTTGAAGTTTTTGTTGTTCCTCGAATCGTCAAATCCGATCAATGTAAGTATGATTCCTCCATTCTTCATTGTTGTATTCGCACATGATTTCTATGCTTGAAATTGATCTTGGGACTTAATAGAAACCGAACAGGAGGAATATCATTGCTAAGAAGATGATGCATCGGGGTACTATCTCCAAGAACCAAGGCAAGTGAATCTCTTGCCTCAACAGGTATACGGTTCCCCTGTTGGTTTCTATTAAGGTCCCAAGATCAATAATAAGCATGAAATATGTTCGATTAACAACGACGAAGTTGCGGAATACTTACATTGAGCGGTTGAGCGACGCGGGAGGCAATAAAACTTCAAATTCTGCTCGGCAGTGGACTGCTCACAGGTCACAGATTCGGCCTCCTCCATTGTTGGTTTTTGAGCTCCTTCGTCAAGCTCCAAGCTTCGTCGAATGATTCCCAGCTCATAGGTAGACTTCCCTATCACCTTTGCATGTCTCTCGGAGTGCTAGCACTTGTGATTTTCGCCACAAAAATCACACACTCAAGCTTCCCATTGCTCTCGGTTTTTGACAGAAAACCAGTGAACAATTTTGCCTCCATGGGCGTGTGAGAGATGAGAGAAAAGAGTGAGAAGAAGTTGTGTGTGTTGTTTTACTAAATGTGTATCTAATACCAAAATAATTAAAAGTCAAATACCTATATCAAATAAAGGTAAATAGCCTTTTAATTAATACAACAACTCACATCAACCATCACACTTGAGTGTCAAACACTCAAACATCAACTCACATCAATCATTCAATCAATGGTTACATCACACAAAATGACATGATTTGACGCTTGATATGACGCTAGATGCGACTAATGATTTGACGCTTGATTTGACTTGCGTGCCGCACTCGAATTCGAAATGTGAATGCGCTCGCAAATAATCTTGGGCTCGGGTTCGCTAATTCCAAATTAACGAAATTTTCGTTGCATCGTAATTAAATGATTACGTCTAGCGAAATCACTATTCACGTCGCTAACGAATTAATTCTAAATTAATTCGTTCGCCCGAATTAAAATCTAATTTTAATTCGGGCGTCGAAATCCAATTTCGTTTAATATATCAAATATATTAATTTCTCGATTAATTCCAAATTAATCGTTATCTCTCTTTAATTGATATTTTATCCCAGATAAAATATCTCCGTAATTAATCCCAGATTAATTTTCTCTCTCTCTTCTAATTAATCCCAGATTAATTTAGAGTGCGAGTCATACGTCATCGGTGAATCTTTGGGAAGTGACCCATGAGATCCCCGGATATGTTGGCAGTAAATTCGGTCGTTGAACTATCCGAACACGTAAGTACCTCGTACTACGTTTATACCGATTTACAAGACAAGGTTGGCCTCTAGCAAAGCGCCATGCCTACCCAATTCTCCAGAAATATCCTTACAGGAATAAAGGATCTATATCAGGCGTAGTATACGTCATATTGCGTATTTATGTCCAGTATCGGATGATCACGTGCTAGGCCTGGGGCTGGAATTGTGTCTGCCCCGTACGAAGCACATGTCGGATGTCTGGTAACTAGTCTCTATAATCGGATAACTATGACCTAGTCATATTATCCCGATGACTGCAGTACTTAAGAGTACTAGTACCGTATCTTACGTGACCATCATCTCCATATGACTGGAGTGACACTTCCGTCTTGACATCACACCCAACACACTACGATTCTTAATATACCCAGCATTGGCGTACACAGAACCTGTTAAAGCCAAAGACGACCGCAACCAAAGTATATTGATTGTCGCAACTATTAGCGGTGCAAGTCTCGGGTTAAGACCAAATACACCTACCCTGATTTCGGACTTCCATAGACACATAGTCATACTACCAATGGAATTCTGAGGGGTCTATCCAGAGCGAAGCTGTTTCCCGTACCATCGGTAAAACACAACCTCCTATTACACTTGCATGAGTATCCTATACCCAAATATATGAGAACTATGCCGTTGTGCCCTCACAAACGCGTACAAGTGTAATACTAGTCTTTTACGTATTTATCGATATCCAATCTCGATAATACTCTGACTATGGATATTTAATGATTTATCCTTCGTGGACTGATACTGTCTCATATTATTCTCGGTCCAGGAACAAATCATAGGCACCTCCTATCATTTATATGTCTAGGTGATCTAATCACAAATGATAAGAGTGCAATCTCCTTTGTCACATAGTTAATTTGTACAACAACACCGTGATCTGTACAAATAGTGACGCTATGGTCATAATTGTCCAACAATCTCCCATTTGGCATATAGTCAGTCACTCGAGTGTCTTACACCCGAACTATGTACATTTGGCTTAAATTGCTAAGAAAATGCTTTCGTCAGCAGATTTGCATGATTATCGTCTGATGCGATTTATACGATCATCACATCGCCACGATGTATGATCCGAACGGATCAGATGAATATCGAAGTATTTATCTGGATCGTTGATGAGACCATTAATTCTTTAGCATGTGCTCAAGCCTAGCTCAGCTGCTAACAGAATTATATCTAATCTAATTAGATTTTATATCGACCCATAAGGCTTCTATTGCCGCCTCAACTGCAGCAATAACCCGTATTTGTTGTTTATTCGGCAACAATATCTTGCTTGGAAGATTTCCAGCTCACTGTACCGTTATTCAAACTGTATAGTACCGTTTGCGACTTATAGTCGCTTTTATCGGTTTAGGAAACTTGCAGCAGTGATCCTAGTCAATTCAAGTTTTCCATCTCCATAGTTTAAGAAAGCATCCTTAGTTCTCTAAGATACTAACGGATGTTCTTAACTTCAATCTAGTGACTGTCACTTGGATTGGCCTGTTTGTGAATCCATATGCTCAAAGCGTATGAGACACCAGGTCACGTACATTTTTCAATGTATGAGTTCTCAGAGAGTTTTCTCGAAAGCCAAGCTTTCACCGCTTAATATTATGGGAATATCATTTCCAATAAATGACGTATTATCATTATTTATAGGACAGCCACTGTCAGTGCGCTCCCACTAACCCTCTTATATACACAAGAATCATTTCGTTTTGAATTAAATCATAAACTATTATGATTACATCAAAACGACAATTCCAAGAACCTAATGCTTGCTTCAATCCAAACATGGATCGAATAACCCGCAAACCTTGTTTGCTAGTTTTAGTACGACAAAACCGACATGATGTTGTAAATATCCTCCAAATGGTTTCCTTTCCAGGAAAGCGATTTTGCCATTCAGCTGTCATATTTCATAAATGAAACATACAGCTTTAGCAAGCATTATCCAAATGGATTTACCGTGGCAACAGGTAAAAGGTTGAATCGTAATCAACATAATGTTGATAACGATACCTTTCTGCTAAAAGCCTGGCTTTATACGTTGGTATGTTGCCATCCATGTATGCCTTCCTTGAAGACTTATAAAGTACCAATAGGCACAATGCCTTGCGGTACATCAACTAGTATCCAAACTAAGTTGATTATACATGGAATATATTTCGGACTCATGACACTTTGTCACAATAGGGAGTCGATACCTTGTATCACTTCCTCATACGTAGTCAGTTGGTATTCCTCAATAAGATAGACATCTTTATGAGGTGAGATCAGAAACCCATACCCCAGGTTATTTTCTGACTCTCTCCGACCTACGCGGTTCTTGTGTATTCGAAGATTATTGGTAATAGTTTCATCCTTGATGAACTATTTATGTTCCAGTAGTAATCGATGCCTTGGACAGTATTACTCTGATTTTCATCGAGTTTTACTATCCTCCCACTTACCACTGCATATCGGTATTCCTCTTAGGAAAACCGCATGGCGAGCAACAATTACATTGTTCTCATGTGAGTTGTATAAGTACTATACTTATGGTATCCCTAGGATAACCTACAATTAGCACTTATCCAATTTGGGTTTTAGTTTGGTATCATCCAAACATATGCCTAGCATACCCAAATTTTCAGGAATGAGAAACCTGGTTTCTTTCCTGTTCATATCTAATATGAAGTCTGTCAAACAGATTTTTATGGAACCTTATTCTAAATAAGTTTTGCACTGTTAATGCTTATCCGTTGAAGGAAATGGTAGCTCAGAGCGACTCATGATTAACCTTATCATGTCTAACAAAATTCGGTTACTCGGTTCGGACACATCGTCAAACTGACGTGTTCCGGGAGAAGTCCTTATTGAAAGAATACGATACTCTTTCAAGTATGTAAGAAACATGTTGCTTAAGTATTTTCCATTATGGTCTTACCGTGACGGTATAATACTATAGCCGAGCTGTTTGTCTATTTTCGTGTCGAAACTTAAAAGTTTCTGATTTGTGTTCTTCAAAAGAAACACATAACCATAACACGATGCCACATCCGTAAAGGTCACGAAATATTCATATCCACTCCTAGCCTAGCTAGACATGGGCCCACTAGCTTCACTATGAACTAGGGCTAACAGATCTGTGGCATTTGCACTTTTACCAAGTAAATAGTGTTTTAGGCATTTTGCCCAATAAACTAGATTCGTAGACTTTATTTGAATGGAATCAAATCTGTCATAGTACCCACTCTTCAAAAGTTCGGATATACGATTCGTGTTTGATTGTGTCCTATACAACAATGCCACAAATTAGTTTCTTCTGATCAAATCAGTTTGAGCTATTGTTTGTCATGTTATATGATTGAGATAGTATTTATATTCAAAATATAAATTATGTCATTCACATCTAATGTGTTTATCTCAATATCATCTTTATATAATAAAACACATTAGTGTTCTAGAATATAAAGGTTCACCCGCAGCGAGTTAAACATTGATATAGAGATAATGTTTCTAGTCAAACTAGTTACATTATAACAGTTTCTAAATTTAGGTACACACCCGAAGGTAGTTCCTAAATTTAGGTATCTATGGTTAAAACAACGACTTTCGTCCCGTTTCCAAATCACAGATTAATCTCAATTGAAGTCAGTATCCTGTTTAAAACAGATTCTGAACATCAATATATATTTATGTACCACACTAAGTATTTAAAATCCAATTTCAATACTAGTAGTGAACATAATTATGACAAACATATTTGAAGTCGGAGTCTTGCTCGTCTTCAATTCCTTCATGTCTGCTTTGTCCAAACGGCAGTCACACTTCCGCGATCCCGTTCTAGAAGCCTTTGGCCAAGCCTTGGCAGACATTTTAGGATGTCTTTTAGGCAGACATTTTAGAATGTCTTTTATCTTCCTAGAAAATTATAATGATTTTCGCCTTTGCCCTTTTCCACATTCTAGAAGCCTTTGGCCAAGCCTTGGCCTTCTAGAATATCGAAGTAAGGTGCGCCTTGCGCTACTTGCCTAATTGCAAAGTTTGACTTTATTTCCTTGAGAATAGTCATTAACTCTCTAAGAGTTTACTATTGCAATTTTAGTACTTCTAAAATCTAAGCATAGATTTATGAAGATCCTTCAATTTCTTTATCATACTTTAAGGATCTAACCCTTAGTTCTGATTCAGAAATTAAGGAGTCTACTGCGACAAGCTAAATGGATTAAGCACTTAAGTTATCATCACATGATTTTCTAAAGATTATGCTCTACTGTTTGCTTAACTCCGGGCTTAGGCTTAATATGTTATTTATCTAAAAAAGTAACTTATTATTATCCAGGACCATCCTGAAATTTTATTCCCAATTTGAAAATTAAACCATTTAAATACATTTTCCCTAGGATTATGTTTTAAATGTCAATCTTTCAATTATTCTTGATTTTAATAGTCCAACTATTTAATCAACGATTTAGGTACTATGTATTATAAGGATTACAATAGTCCAACTATTTAATCAACTATAATTTAATAGATTAAAATCAATTATATTGATTACTATAATCCAATTATAAAATCAACTATAAATGAATAGTTTGAATACAGTCCAACTGTTAATAAAACAACGTTTAAATATTAGTCCAACTAACATTTAATTTATTGACGAATGATATTTGTTTGAGCGCGTATGGCTAGTAATTAAACGAGTATTGCAAATTCAATTCTTGCCTCCCACTATTTTTCGGCGAGCCTCTAACCCTCTGTCGAGTACTCGGGAAATCGTGTTTCCTAGTGGGCTAGGATCCCGTTAAATATCATACAATCTTTACTTTGGCCAACAAATTGTATGATAATTAACTAGGTAGATCTCTAAGATTGATTGGATCCAATCCAATTCCTAAATCCGGTAGGGGGACATCCAAGTCCGAAACATATATCTTATATATGCCAATACAACCAATGTATTACCTAAACGTTTTCCTCTGAATTAGACCCGGCCGGCGGTTCGGTTCCGGTTCGGAACCGAACCGGCCGGTTTCCGGTTCCACAAGTGTGGAACCGGAACCGAACCGGTTAAATCCGGTTCGGTTCTGGTTCCACACTTAAGTGGAACCGGAAAGTCGAACCGAACCGGAACCGAACGGTTCGGTTCCGGTTCGGTTCGGTTCATTTTTTTTTTTTAATTAATTAAAATAAAAAATTGAGAGGAGTCAAATCATTAAATAAAAAAAAAATATATTAATTAAAAAAAATGAGATTAAATTTATAAATAAAAAAAAAATTATTACATTGAAGAGCTTGAGCTTAAATTTTTTAAAATTTAAGTTGCCTACGTATCCTCCAAGGGTGAGAGGAATCAAAGCTCACGTAGTTCCATTACAAGTTTAAGACATATCCCCTTTGTAAATTATAATTTTACATTTATCAATCATCATTATCAGTTGATCCTTCGGCTCCGGGTCCGCAGCTTCCGCTTGCACTTGTTGCAGAAGCATTATCGAACAAATCTTCAAAATCATCGGGGGCATCTTCTTGTTGTCTCAGATCAGTTCGAGTCCAATCATCCACACAAGCTGTTGCTTCTAGAGTGCTTGGATGTAATGAAGATCGCCTAGCTTCCAATATATTACCTCCCAAGCTGAAGGCTTGCTCAACCGCAACGGTGGAAATAGGTGCTGCCAATATCTCTTTAGCAATAATAGATAAAACAGGATATATATTTTGATGCTGGTTCCACCATTCAAGGATTTTAAAATTTTTACTGCATAAACTTTCATTAGAAAACTCAAAATTTGTAGATAAATAATTATCTAATTCAGGGTTATTAGTTGTTGTCGTATCCCTAGATTTTTTATTTCGTTGTAATAACCAACGATCCCCTGCGCTAAGTCTTGGTTGAATTACCGGTTCGCTACTACTAGACTGACCTATTGTTCTAAGTTATATCTTACAATATAATCATTAAATAAAATAATTAAATCACTTTTTAAATTCGTCATTATGCTACTAGCCGTTGGGGGCCTTAGGGTTCCTGTTGGAACCCTACGGTTCCAACAGGAACCCGACGGTTCCAACCGGAACCGTTCGGTTCCGGTTGGAACCGTCCAAACCGGTGGAACCGTACGGTTCCACCGGTTCGGACCGGTTCGAGTTGGGGTGGAACCCCAACCGAACCGGTCCCATTCCGGTTCGGTTCCGGAAATGGAACCGGAACCGGTTGGAACCGGAACCTTCCGGTTCCAACCGGTTCGGTTCCGGTTCGGTTCCGGTTCCAAATCGGAACCGTGGCCGGGTCTACTCTGAATCAACTAAGCCTTGGCTTTGGCACAACAAACTTAGTGATCCCAGTTAAGCACGACCCATTGACCATGGAAAGCTTCGTAATCAATGTCGATGGACAAGAAGTGGTCTTGACTTTGGCCAACAAACCACAACTTGGACAAGACACCAATATGGAACAAAGCTCTCGTGATTCAAACACATCCTCGACGGAAAAAGGCCTTGACTTTGGCCAACAAGCCAATGCCAGTCTCGGATCTTGAGTGAGAATCACTCAATGGAAGGAAAGACGCTTAATATTTTGCGAGGGTTTTTCGAGTACAAATTGGCAACCAATTTATTATCTTTGTTAAGGTCTCATCATCATACACCCTTAAACATGCATTCTAAACACATAGTAAAGCGCATATAATAAATAATAATGATATGCGGATGGATACTTTACACATTGATCCTAGATCAAATCTCTCCATTTCTCTCTCCCGCTAGCACATGTATCACTTCTACCCGTTAAACTACACTTCTTTGAAACCTCATTTACATTGAGGGGAATAGGTGAGAAGAGAATACAAAGAATAAGGAGGTGATAAGGCTGGACACGCAGGTCCAATTAATAAATCAAATTTATTACAACAATTTCTAAAATTGTCTCACCCATCTAATATCCATCTGATATACATTATTCTTGCATCGCAACCATGTATTCACACAAGCATGTTATCAATCAATCTAATCAAATTAATTAATCTGATAATTAGTGATCATCCAATGTTCAAACAACGATTTGATTTTTGCGCGAGTCAAACTCGTTTTTGCGAATAAGTACTCAAAGTACGAATTCTCGAATTAAATTAAACTACATCATTAAATCCAATTTAATATGCATTCAATTCTAATTCACTATTTAATTCCAAATTAAATATTACACTTTAATTACGAACTTTTACGACTTAAATTCCAAATTTAATCGCTACGGGTCTCAAAGCCCGATTAATATCCAATATTAATTTAATTAAAGTCCAATGGCCTTTTAATTAATTTCTTAAGGCGTGGACTTTTGGTCAACTCGGGTCAAACCGAATAACCAAAATCCAATCCGGGAATTACCCCATAAGCCCATAAATCAATTTTGGACCATTAGGCCCAATTAAACTTTAAAGGTCCATTAAGTCGCATTTGGGCTTTATGGATGCGGTTTTGGGCCCAATTGGATCCAACCAATTTTGCCTAAACCTAACTTTGTACAACAAAGCCTAATAAGCTCATTTACAACATAACAAGCCCAAATCCAATTTTAAGGCCCAATTAATTAAATACAAAAAATCCAATTTCACATTTAATTAACCTAAAGTGTATATCATGATTAATCACCCAAATTAACATTTCTAAAACATCAATTTATATAATTAATCATGCTCATTTTCATCATCACATGTCCAACACATTTTGATTAAAATCAAACCAATTCACATTTGTGGGGAAATTATATCCGATTTGGTTTCAATCCAATTAAATCCACAATCGACATAAATCAACATTCCCGAATGATTTCCAACACATCCAATGATCAAAAATCAAAAAATCACCAAGACAAAATAGGGCTAAGGCATTCGGCCAACACAAATTTTGGGGCAAAAAATTGATCCAATCCAATTTCATGAAATTGATCCAATCAACTTCAATTCAACATGTTTTAAGCATACTCAATCATCCAATTCAACCAAATCATGCTTGAAAACATTTTACCCAAATTTTAAGCCCTAAACTTTTTCATGCTCAAACCTTGCTCTTGATGCCATTGTTGGTTTCTATTAAGGTCACAAGATAAATAATAAGCATGAAATATGTGCGAATAACAACGACGAAGTTGCGGAATACTTACATTGAGCGGTTGCGCGATGCGGGAGGCAACAAAACTTCAAATTCTGCTCGGCAGTGGACTGCTCACAGGTCACAGATTCGGCCTCCTCCATTGTTGGTTTTTGAGCTCCTTCATCAAGCTCCAAGCTTCGTCGAACGATTCTCGGCTCATGGGTAGACTTCCCTATCACCTTCGCATGTCTCTCGGAGTGCTAGCTCTTGTGATTTTGCCACAAAAATCACACACTCAAGCTTCTCATTGCTCTCGGTTTTTGACAGAAAACCAGTGAATAATTTTGCCTCCATGGGCGTGTGAGAGAGGAGAGATAAGAGAGAGAAGAAGTTGTGTGTGTTGTTTTACAAAATGTGTATCTAATACCAAAATAATTAAAAGTCAAATACCTATATCAATAAAGGTAATAGCCTTTTAATTAATACAAAAACTCACATCAACCATCACACTTGAGTGTCAAACACTCAAACATCAACTCACATCAATCAATCAATCAATCAATGGTTACATCACTCAAAGTGACATGATTTGACGCTGATGTGACGCTAGATGCGACTAATGATTTGACGCTTGATTTGACTTGCGTGCCGCACTCGAATTCGAAATGTGAATGCGCTCGCAAATAATCTCGGGCTCGGGTTCGCTAATTCCAATTAACAATTTCCTGTTGCGTCGTAATTAAATGATTACGCTAGTGAAATCACTATTCACGTCGCTAACGAATTAATTCTAAATTAATTCGTTCGCCCGAATTAAAATCTAATTTTAATTCGGCGTCGAAATCCAATTTCGTTTAATATATCAAATATATTAATTTCTCGATTAATTCCAAATTAATCGTTATCTCTCTTTAATTGATATTTTATCCCAGATAGAATATCTCCGTAATTAATCCCAGATTAATTTTCTCTCTCTCTTCTAATTAATCCCAGATTAATTTAGAGTGCGAGTCATACGTCATCGGTGAATCTTTGGGAAGTGACCCATGAGATCCCCGATATGTTGGCAGTAAATTTGGTCGTTGAACTATCCGAACACGTAAGTACCTCGTACTACGTTTATACCGATTTACAAGACAAGGTTGGCCTCTAGCAAAGCGCCATGCCTACCCAATTCTCCAGAAATATCCTTACAGGAATAAAGGATCTATATCAGGCGTAGTATACGTCATATTGCGTATTTCTGTCCAGTATCGGATGATCACGTGCTAGGCCTGGGGCTGGAATTGTGTCTGCCCCGTACAAAGCACATGTCGGATGTCTGGTAACTAGTCTCTATAATCGGATAACTATGACCTAGTCATATTATCCCGATGACTGCAGTACTTAAGAGTACTAGTACCGTATCTTACGTGACCATCATCTCCATATGACTGGAGTGACACTTCCGTCTTGACATCACACCCAACACACTACGATTCTCAATATACCCAGCATTGGCGTACACAGAACCTGTTAAAGCCATGGACGACCGCAACCAAAGTACATTGATTGTCGCAAGTATTAGCGGTGCAAGTCTCAGGTTAAGACCAAATACATCTACCCTGATTTCGGACTTCCATAGACACATAGTCATACTACCAATGGAATTCTGAGGGGTCTATCCAGAGCGAAGCTTGTTTCTCATATCATCGGTAAAAAACAACCTCCTATTAAACTTGCATGAGTATCATATACCCAAATATATGAGAACTATATCGTTGTGCCCTCACAAACGCGCACAAGTGTAATACTAGTCCTTTACGTATTTATCGATGTACAATCTCGATAATACTCTGACTAGGGATATTAATGATTTATCCTTCGTGGACCGATACTGTCTCATATCATTCTCGGTCCAGGAACAAATCATAGGGACCTCCTATCATTTATATATCTAGGTGATCTTATCACAAATGATAAGAGTGCAATTCTTTTGTCACATAGTTAATTTGTACAACAACACCGTGATCTGTACAAATAGTGACGCTATGGGTCATAATTGTCCAACATCCCCGACATAAGAATTAACCTCCTTATCAATTGGAGGTTCCCTAGAAGGTTAGCCAACATTTGCTATCCTACGAATACTGACTCGACCTGCCCCTTGAGCTTTGGAACGCGGAGGCATCTGAAAACACATGAAGATATCAACTACTGATAGACATAGAATAACTAATTAAGTAAATGAAATATCTATAGAATCTATGAACCTAGTTCTCCGATACCATTAAATGTAACACCCGTCCCCTTAAGTAGGGTATGGGTGAGACGGAGATGCGAAAGGGATAGAGTTTCCCCTGTAAAATGGACTAATCCTCCAAATACAAAAGTAAAATCTAAACTGAAAAATATCATCAAATTATAGGATCTTCATGATCCAACTCAAAAAGAACATTCATGATAAAATGTAAATACTCCAAGTATCAAATATAGGCTCAGTGTCTATAACCAAATAGCAATCCATACAAGGAAGACATATCTAGAATCCTAATTCCAAAACATAATAAAAACACTCTACTGTTGGCACAACCTTTCTCTACTGGCAGAAAATGATAATGAAACAGCAGATGACAAAAGGAAGATCTACTAATCTGCTTAACCTGTGCCGTGGATAAACAAGTAATAAGGCGGATCAAATACGTCTTTCATTATATAAATAAATACATAAAGCTGTAAACTGATATATATATATATATATATATATATATATATATATATATATATATATATATATTATATATATTATATATATATATATACTTACTTGAAATCATAAATCTCATTCTGCACAAGAATATTTTGTAAAAATAAAGTTATTCATTCATCTATATACACACTCGTGACAATACAGCATGCAACATGGCACATCCCCACGGTAATAACTGGCATTCGGAGTAAAATTGGCAACATGAGACCTCGTCTCATGGCAAATCAACTGGCACATATAAATACACGAAGTGCATCCTAGCATAAAAATTATTTCTAAAATTAATGCTCATATATCTCAAAATCATGCAAATTTCTCATATATCACAAACTCATGATTTCAACATAATCAATATTCGATCCATTCTTTTATAGAAAAATATAACTTTCTGAAACTAAATCATTTTATGCATCACCTTGAAAATTCATTTGAGAAAACATGCGTGCTATATACTTTGGAAAACATCAATGTTACAAGCTCATTCATGCATCTGGTGAGCTGACTACAAAGAAAGGAAACTATGCAGCAGAATTATCCCTGCCAACGGTATCACGATCACCTAAAGGGATAAAATAATTTATGATAAGGAATATAATCCTAACTAGAATAGATGAAAGAATATGAAAGAAACGTGACTCGATCGCTCTTGTAATTCTAACGAAATTTCGGCAAAGTTTTGTCTATAATACGTACTTCCATTATACAATCCATAATCATCAAAATTACATTCATATTCTACTCACACAACATACACATCCATAATTCAACTCAACATTAATAGCCCAAATCTCAGCGTTATAATAGCTTCCCGCACACAATCTTACATATTCTCCGAATAAATTTGTCATTCACTTCCAACCACAAGGTAATCATTTAATAGTCTAAGCAAGTGAATACGTTCCGAAATACATAACATGCATAAATCGAATATAACAACAAATCACACAAAAATTGAAATTTAGAGATCCGTTACTACTCAGAATGGTCTGGAAAGCACGGAGGAAGATTCGCGATGTCGGCAGCTATATTCTGTCTGGCATGTGGCTCCCATACGTCGTACTTCCAGACCGCGCGTAGGCCTCACACGCCACTACGCATGGCACACATGAGTGCCACGCGTCGGCCGAAATCTAAATTTTTTGACGATCGAGCATTCATCTCCCTCTCTCGGTTCCAATGCCGCTAATGTGTTCGTCAATCGGAGTTCCAGATCAACAGAAAATCAAGAAAGACCATAAAAAGTTCCTTACCGAAAATTCTATGAAAATCAGAAGTTTCCCGAGATGAAACCACTGTCAAAATAATCCTCTCGTCAAGATCTATATTTTTCCCAAAAGACCTGGTCGAGATCGGCTCCGGATCGGACGGATCGGAGCCAAAACTCTCTTTTTTCCATTTCTTTTCTTTCTCTCTCTCTCTTTTGTTCTCACGAAAAGGCTACCGAAAAAGTGAAAAGTGCTTGCAAAATTTTCTATACTAATACGGCATATATCATTTGCCACCCCGCGACTTGTTCCTTTAATCATTTTAAAACCAAAATTTTACAAATACAATAATTTAGTCCCTAAATTTCCAACACACCATAATTATAAAATTAAAATATGGGAAAAATAAATTTGGGGTGTTACAAGATGAAAGATCAAATCTTCAAGTTGAAAATTGTAGGGAACTTTCAAAGCTTCTCTCACAATTATTTTCTTTAGGTTAAGACTTATTAATCAAAAATATCTAATCTTATCTTTTATGATTAAGTTTTGAATTTTTAATTAATAAAAAATTTTAATCAACTTTTTGATGGGTTTAATCCAATTTGTCTAAATATGCATATTAGGTGTAACTAATCAACTTCGTCTAACCACTTGATTAATCCAATTAAATCAAGCCAAATACACCTAGTATTGCATATTTTGTAATTACCAAAATAGCCTTCAACTGTAGAGATATTTATGAAATTACAATAATGTCATTGTGTGATTATTTATTTAACAATAAATAAATTTGGATTAATCTAATTAATCCCAATGGTCAAGAAATAATTAATGTTATCCAATAACACTTAATTATTTTAATTGATAATTATAATATCAAATATTATTTATTATCAAATATAATTGGCTATCTGAATGCTCAATGAGTACATATCATATTGTGGGACTCTCATAGTCCATACACGTTCGTCATATAAACCTAGCTCATATGTACACAATTTGGCCACCTCCAAAATTACGAAGAACATGAACGACCTTTTTGAACTATACAAGTCGAGCTCATCACATATGTTTGACAATCCTTTCATCGTAGGCCATCCGAGTTGTGCTTAGGAAAGATATATTACACCGCCAAATTTCCAAGGCGCACATATCATATTGTCGACATGTCCATAATTCTTTACAACTAATCAGAACACTATTTCTGATAAATATACGATCAACTCTAGGTGATTGGCTTGGGATAAAGTCTTAAGAATCGTGACCCATGAACATGGATACCTAAACCCCTTATGGTACACATACAGGCCGACGGATCCTATCTTGATATGCACCGATTAATGAGTGCATTGGTCCACACCCAATGAATATTTAATTGTCTGATCATCAAATGTCTCATGCATACATGGCATCAAAGTGTGAAGGATCACACACAAAATTAAAACTATCTTATAATCTGATGATCATATATACAACTAGACTCGATGAGATTCCTATTGACAGTGGTGTGTACTTCCAACTATTAGGAATCAACTGTGAGTCATTCAGTATTCGCTTCAACAAATACCGACATATCTAGACGAGTTTCCCTTGCTCATGGTCCATTGGGTTAGACCATTGGAACTCCAATTCCAATATATGACAAATGCTAGTCTTCTAGGTAATAGGAATCCGACCGTACTCCAAAACCAGTGAGTAGGAATATATATACTTTAAGAATAGTTTATAATAATATTATTATCCCAATTAAGGACCATCTAGTGTCCAATATTACTACTTGACTATTCTAAGGTCGGTGTCAATCTCAACATATATATATAACTAATATGCACTAAGAGAACGACACAATAATTATCATTAACAAATTGAAATGAAAATATAATTATTTTATCAATAAATAATAAAATATAATATAAAATATATTTTTTTTGGATTGGCGCTCTAAGCACCAACTCCAACAAGGAAATTAAATCTCCTTCTTGATTCCAGTGAATGCCAATCTGCATTATCAGCGACAGCTCAATCTATGTCCGGTCGGATATTTATTTGAGAATAGTGTTCAACCGGACATTTATCAAATCCCATGATTTCTGTAATTGAAAATTTACACACTCACTGACAACTTTATCTATGTCCGGTCAGATTTATTGTTTCAAATGTATGTGATAAGTGTGGTTATAACCACTTATTCCTGCATTCTAAGCTTACTATTTTGTTAGTTTTCGTATCATTTAATATATTTTGTAGTTCTTTTATGTTTTATTTGTTGGAAGCATTAATATATGGATCTTGGGGCATTTATACGTGTTTTAGGACCATACAGACGCATCGGGCGCGCGCAGGAAGAGCAGAGACGCAAGACGCAGGAACCAATGAAAAGAATTCACTGGCGTCGCGGTGCCCACTTCTTGGCACCGCAGCGCCCCTCAGCATCCAGACAAAGTAGATGTGGTTTGGGGCGCTGCGGCGCCCAAGTTCAGGCATCTCGACGCTGCGGGGAGTCCAAAAACACCAATTTTAGGGTTTTTTGATGCACAATGACCCCAAGGCTCTATTATAAATGGATAAGTTCATCCAAAACTCAAAAGAGGAGACTAATACATATCAAAAAACACAAATATATAATTTAGAGAGATCCAAGAAGAAAGATTGTAGAGCGACAAGATGAGACAAGACGGCGACTTCCGAAGACAAATGGATTCAATTCGGTTTAATCTTCTAGTTTCTATCTTTAAACTCTGATGATTTCTATTAGATTCATACCATGTTTTCATTGTTATTATCTTTCGTCATGAAACTAAATCTATAATTCTAGAGGATGATGTAGCCGATGTTTCAACCTATGTATTGCTTGCTAATTTGAGTTTAGTGAAATTAAAATTCAGTTTTTATATCTCATTGCTTGTGCGTCTTTATTGTTGTGTTCTGCTACAATTTAAAATGATGAATGTTTAGAATCTATTACTCGATCGGATACGGAAGATATTGAGTATTTAAGTGAGGTAGTTATGATAGATTTTAGTAATCTATAGTTCCTTTGAATGATTTATATCATATAGAAATTAATTATATTTTTTATACTTATTTACTTATTTATACGGAGTAGTCGAAGTCGATGATACTTTCACTATTACTCAGGAGAGAGAGTTGAATACTGTAGGATTCTTGACTTATCAACAATGCAACGGAATAATGATTGGTTGGCACAATAAATACATAGAGGTTAACTAGGTGAAATCAGACTCTATAATCTCTCTCATCTTGGATTATCTTAATTTAACGTTTTGATATCTTGTTTCTTTAGTTTACAGTTTTAATTTTAGTTTCATCTTATTTATTTATTTTCTAAATAAAGTTAGGTTTAACAATTATAGTACTTAGTGTGAGTTGAACACAATCCATGTGGGTTCGACACTCTACACTCATTTATACTAAAACTTGACACCGTACACTTGTAGTACGATATAAAATATCACAACAAGTTTTTGGGGCCGTTGCTGGGGATTGTTAATTTTGTTCACATTAATACTATCACTAAACAACCTTAGCTTTAATTTAGATTTTATTTTTAATTTTTTATTTATTTTTGTTTTAAGTTTTATTTTTGTTGTGTTTTTATTTGATTGAAGGAATGGTGGCTGAAAATAGAGAGAATAATCCACGCTATGTGGCAATCAGAGATCACTTCAAGCCGGTCATAGATGATAATTACTCTGGGATTGCTCACCCGCCAATCAATGTTAAAAAATTTGAGCTAAAACCTTCATTGATCAACATGGTACTAAAGAATCAGTTTAGGGGTTCGACTGTAGAGGATCCCAACATGCACTTAAGGATGTTCCTGGAGATTTCAGACACCATAAAGATGAATGGCGTGACTAAAGAGGCCATCAGGCTACGCTTATTCTCATTCTCTTTACGAGATAAAGCGTGGGATTGGCTTCAATCGATACAGATGGGGAGTATCATGACATGGCAGGATATGGCTATAAAATTTCTTGAGAGGTTCTTTCCACCAGCTAAATCAGCTCAACTGAGAGCAGAAATTAGTATATTTAAGTAGTTGGAGACTGAGACTTTATATGAAGCATGGGAGCATTTTAAGGATTTACTCTGAAGATGCCCACAACACGATTATGCAGGATGGGTACAAATTTAGTTGTTCTATAATGGGCTTAATGGCTCGAATTGGACGGTGGTTGATGCAACAGCTGGGGGAGCTCTATTCAAGAAGTCAGTTGAGGATGCATAAAATTTGTTAGAATAAATGGCCATTAACAACTTCCAATGGCCAAATGAACGGACTATTGTGCCTAAGGTGGCGGGTATATATGAGGTGGATCCTATTGTTGCACTTACAGCTCAAATGTCGTCCCTCACAACTCATCTAGCAGCATTGACTAACCAACATGGCCAACCATCTATTGAAGCTGCTGCTGCTAACAGAATTATTTTACCTGACGGATGATATGAGCACGTCTAGTATGTGAACAATCGGAACTTCAACAACTATAGAGGCAATCATATGCCAAACTATTATCATCTGAACTTATCATATGTCAATACAGAGAATGTCTTGCAACCTCCTACTGGCTACAATAATTAAATAACTGAGCATAAACTTTCTTTGGAAGACCTCATGAGCACATTTGTTGCTAAAACTTCAGAGAGGTTTGAGAAGAATTAGTCAATGCTGAATGACATTGAAACACATATGGGCAATATAGGGGCAATGATGAAGTCTTTAGAAGTGCAGATTGGGCAGATTGCTTCTTCCATGACTAATCTATAGAAAGGGGTATTTCCTAGTAATACTGAAATCAACCCCAATTAGCAGTGTCAAGCAATAACCCTCAGGAGCGGAAAAGAGACTAAAGACACTTCTCAGGACCAAGGCATTCAAGGCAAAGAAGTAGTAATTCAAGAGGAAACAGTAATAGAAATAGAGAACAGTACAACAGCTCATCTATATGAGCCACCACCTATCCCGAAGACACATTTTCCATACCCTCAGCGCTTTTAAAAGAAGAAGTTAGATGCTCAGTTTGCTAAGTTTCTTGACATTTTCAAGAAACTTAGCAACATCCCTTTCGCAGATGCATTGGAACAGATGCCTAATTATGTGAAGTTTATGAAGGAGATGATGTCAAAGAAGAGAAAGCTGGGAAATTATGAAACAGTAGCACTTACAGAGGAGTTCAGTGCCATTATACAGAAGAAGCTTCCTCCAAAACTGAAGGATCCGGGTAGCTTTACCATTCCATGCACTATTGGAAATCGATACTTTGGTAAGGTACTATGTGATTTGGGGGCAAGTATCAATCCCATGCCATTATCCATCTACAAACAGTTGGGCATAGGTGAGGCAAAGCCAACCACAGTGACATTGCAGCTAGCAGATAGATCCATCACCTACCCGAGAGGAATAGTAGAGGATGTCTTGGTAAGGGTGGATAAGTTTTACTTTCCTGCATACTTTCTTGTGCTTGATATGGAAGAAGATCATGACATCCCAATCATTCTTGGGAGGCCTTTCTTAGCAATCAGTAGAACAATCATTGATGTGCAGAAAGGTGAACTAAAAATGAGAGTTCAAGATGAAGAAGTCACTTTCAGTGTTTTCAAAGCCACATCGAGTCCTCAAAGTGATGAAGAATGTCATAGGTTAGACATTGCAGTAATAGGAGTTGCAAACACGCAAGGTGAACCAGCAGTTAAGCAACCAATGAGCATAGTGAAGCGATGCAAAGAAAATCCTTCGTAATCATAACTGAAATCACTCTCAAAACATCACAAAAAGAGGAAATCTAGAGTCAATGCTCGCTTGAAGATGATCCCTGGGAAGCTTAAACAGTGGTCAAGTCAATTTTTCCACATGTACAGTCTCGACTTTCATCCATCGGTAGACCCTGGAGGACCATCCATGGATAAATTACCACAACCCATCAAGCCATCATTTTCATGTCATAACAGCCAGTGATACAAAAGAATAAGCCACTATGACAATTTGGGTTGTTGCGTCTGGCTAAAGACGTTAAACTTAGCGCTAGCGGGGAGGCAACCCTTGCATTTGTTTTTTGTTTTTTTTTATTTTCTTTATTTTTATTTCTATTTTATTGTGTGTTATTTATCTATTTATTAGTTTGCATGCTATTTATGTAGATAGCACGAAACACACAAAGCTCGCGCAACCAAAATCTGACCAGTATGAGCCTAATCAACCCCATGCACGGTAGTGTTGTTCCCTAATTTTGTTTCTTTATATTTATCTTTCATTGAGGACAATGTAAGTTTTAAGTTTGGGGGTGTGTGCATGTAGTGATAGTTCCTGCTATTTTTTTAAAAAAAATTTTCCTTGATAGTAAAACATAAGTCTAATGATGGATTTGTTTGCTTTAGATGAAATCTTAGAAACGATAAGTCCCAATTGATTTTTATCTGATGCCTTGAGTAGATGATCTAGGTTAGACTCGTAAGCACTTAATAATAGGTTTTTAGCAGTAAGAACCTAAGTAGTTGGTAAAGTGACTAGTTTAAGAAATTATTTGCCGATGAATGACTGTTTGATTAGATATCTATCTCAATATGCTAATATTATGATGTATGGTATGATAAGAAAAAGAAACCACCTATAACCGATAAGCGTAAAGCTACCCATGTGTGAGTGTTAGGACCACCATGAGGAGAAATGTTACCTTAAAAGGTAGGTGCGTTTGAAAAAAATAATAAAAATAAATAAAAATAATAAAAAAATAAAAGAAAATAAAATCATACCATACTGGGCAAAGAAAGGCAAATGCAGAATAAATTTGAGATATATAGGTTTGTTTGACCCATCGGATCTTAATTTTTGAGACGAAACCATCGAGTTGGCTTACTTATGAGTCGAGCTGTGAACAAACCTTTACACACACACTGTGAGTCTGGCTTAGATAATTTATTCAAGAACTTGGATTTGAGTCGCAGTTTAGTACTTTTAAGATTCTCTGATATCATTGCCAAGCATTCTTTGAGGACAATAATATGTATAACTATCGGGATTATTTTATTTGCTTTTTATTTTCATATTTTTGCATGATTGCATGTTTGTGAATGACGTTTGTGGGTGTCGTCGCTGTAAGCCCTCACGAGACTATAACTTGTCCACTAGGGCCGCCTAGGGGTTTAAAGGCTTGTTGCATACACTAAATGCAATCGTGATCCCTACGAAAGTGGCCTAGTTAATTTTGTTAATTTTATTTAGATAGTTTCTATTTTGTCTTTTCCTCGGGAATAGAAAAATCTTAAGTTTGTAGGTGTTTGATAAATGTGGTTTATACCCACTTATTCCTGCATTCTTAGTTTACTATTTTGTTAGTTTATGTATCATTTAATGTATTTTGTAGCTCTTTTATGTTTTATTTGTAGGAAGCATTAATATATGGATATTGGGGCATTTATACGTGTTTGGGACCATACGGGCACATCGGACGCGCGCGGGAAGAGCAGAGACGCAAGACGCAGGAACCAGTGAAAAGAATTCACTGGCGCTGCGGCGCCTACTTCTTGGCATCGCGGTGCCCCTCAGCATCCATATAAATTTTCTGTGGCTTTAGCGCTGCGGCGCCCAAGTTCAGGCGCCGCGGCGCTGCGTGGAGTCCAAAAACACCAATTTTAGGGTTTTTTGATGCACAATGACCCCAAGGATCCATTATAAATGGATAAGTTCGTCCAAAACTCAAAAAATGAGGCTAATACATATCACAAAATACAAAAATACATAATTTAGAGAGATCCAAGAAGAAAGATTGAAGAGTGACAAGATGAGACAAAGACAGTGACGTCCGAATACGAAGGGATTCAATTCGGGTTTAATCTTCTAGTTTATATCTTTAAACTCTGATGATTTCTATTAGATTCATGACTATGTTTTCATTATTATTATCTTTCATCATAAACTAAATCTATAATTCTAGAGGATGATGTAGCCGATGTTTAAACCTATGTATTGCTTGCTAATTTGAGTTTATTGAAATTAAAATTCAATTTATTTATATTCTCTTGCGTAAGATGATGAATGTTTAGAATCTATCGCTCAGGAGAGAGGGATTTTGAATATGATCTAGAGAATATAACTTAGGAGTTTTATAGAGTTCGGGAGCATCTATAGTTCCTTTGAAGTCGTTAATATAGAATCACAGAACATAATGATTTGTTAATAATTAAATTTTTATAGGGATATCGAAGTCTGTAATTGATAATACTTTCACTATTACTCAGGAGAGGGATTGAATACTGTAGGATCCTTGACTTATAAACAATGCAACTGAATAATGATTGATTGGCATAATAAATACATAGCGGATAACTACGTGAAATCGGACTCTAGAATCTCTCTCATCTTGGATTATCTTAATTTAACATTTTGATATCTTGTTTCCTTAGTTTATAGTTTTAATATTAGTTTCATCTTATTTAATTATTTTCTAAATAAAGTTAGGTTTAAAAATTATAGTACTTAGTGTGAGTTGAACACAATCCTTGTGGGTTCGACACTCTACACTCTTTTATACTAAAACTTGACACCGTACACTTACGGTACGATATAAAATATCGCAATAATATGTCCGACCGGACGTAAATCAAATCCCATAAATCACGCAATCAGATCATAGTGATTGGTCAATAAATTTATAAATCTGCATATATATCAAGCCAAACCAAATATATATCCGCCTAGAGATTTAGACTGTGAAAAGATTGGGCGGACATAGGTGATGTCTAGCCTATACTTTTTTAGGAATTTCTCTATAGTTCTCTTCCCTTTCAGCATTTATCCTTGCAACTTTCCAAACCTTCATATAGTACCCCTATAAGAGACTCATCTCGGGCTATACGTAAAAATACAATGTCTACAAAGTCGTTGGACTTTGAAGGTAACTCATAACTCTTCTTGTCTACGAATACAGTAGTAACATAGTAAGTCCCGCCCTCTTAATAGACCTCATACTGTTTATAGCAGTACCACTGAAGAGGCGTGTTGAGGAAGATTCAACTGCATGTCGACAAATGTCCTTGGTTGCAAGGCTAAATTTGAGCACATATAATAAAGAAACAATTTCAATCAAAATTAGAGTTGGAAATTACCTAAATTGCTAATATTATCTTTTATATGCTTTCAAATTTTCTCTCACACTCTAATTTTGGTGGATTAAAGAAATCCTAATTCTAAACCCCTAAACTCAACACTTAAAGCTTCTCCAAGCCAAACCAAAAATGAACAAATTTTTATTTTTTATGTCTTGGCCAAATTTTGCAATTTATAGGGAGGACCTTTTTGATAATTTTAATAATTAAAATATTTGGCCAAAATTAAGATAATTATGGCAAAAATACATGGTTATTATTTAGCCATGTATAAAGATTATCTTATAAGCTTTTCAAGAATATTCCAAGAGTATTTTATAATAAATCATTATTAAATTAATTAATTTTTGATTAATTAATAATTATTTAAGTGTGTCAAAATTTAATTGAATCTAATGTGTATATAATCAAATTTTGTATCATATACATATATACACATATCAGATATAAAAGACCCTGACATGTGTAATGTTACAAATAATCCATATTATTCATAATTAATTGCCCTAAGACTCTACGAGTATACTTTAGTAGTGAGACTCTCTAGATTCATGTATATCTGTTGCAAAACACATTCCGTATCAATAATTCGCCCACTCCTAAATTCATATGATCACAAATAATCACGTCAAACCATACAAGTCGATATTTGGCCATACCATATAGTCCCTCCATCATAGGTTATCTGAATTGTACCGGAGATGTAGATATGAATGTCAAATCTTCGTAGTGTATAATTCATATATGTGTCGCAACATATTCATGATCTCTCAATCAACATTTGGAACTCGTTTCCAAAATGTACTCTGATCAGAGATTTAAAGATCACGAAATGGATGCCTAAATCTCACACACGAGACTAACGGATCCTCTCTGGATACATCAAAATATATCATGAGAATCAATCCACATCCAACGAATAGGCGGAGGTCTTGTCTAGGTTGACCGGGGACGTGACTGTTGTCAAAGTGTGGATGATCACTCATGCATCTATGATGGTATCTCAAGTCTAAGGACTAGATATGCTACTCGACTCGGAAAGATTTCTATTGACGTTGATGTGTCAACTATTAGGAATACTTCATGTGAGTCAGTGCTCATGAAATAAACACTTACATGTCTATACAATTCTCCCAAGACTCACGATTCATCAGGAAAAATCATCGCAATAAATCTCGATATATGACATGGACTGGTCTCAATGGATTTTACTAACCAACTCATGTCAGCAAATCTCGAACAGAAACTTTATTTTAGAATATATACTAGTAGTGACATCTTCTAATATCAATTTTAAGTCTCGTTGTAAGTGTATGACTATATATATTCTTCGATTTTTGTTAATATATACATCACTAAATCTCAGTTATTTCCGATCTAAATTAAATCAAATCAAATATGTATGTAAAAGACAAGAGATGCTACTATTAAATGGATAATATTATGGAAAAAGTGATTGTTTATATTTATGAATATGTTAAAAATACAATATGAATTAGCATTGAGAACACCAACCCCAACAGTTTCATGAAAACACAATTCCGTTGACCCATTTTCCATATTGAGATTCGAAGGGTACCGGGGGTGATCAGGAGACTTCAAATGTGTTTTTGGACATCTTTACCGAAATAACTAAATAGTCCTAAAAGGATAGTTTTTGGAAGCTCATAAACTGTTGTATAAGTTTAATTTATACTTCTAAAGTCTTTGAAAATCCAAAATAATAATAATTCTTCCCAGGTTATATTAAGTATTTTATCTTCTATATTTACTTCAATTAATTTTCCTATATTTTCTTCTTTATAAGTAGGCAATAAGTCTAAGAATATATTTTGTTGTTTTCTATATATATCTACTATATTTGTAAAAAATTTGAAATCAAGTTTTATTATACTAATAGGTTCACTTTCTGTACTAAAGAAACTTGCAGAGTATTTAAATCGGTAAGTAAAGACAAATATACTTTTGTAACTAAACAATTCATAAATAAGAACGAATAATAAATTGGAGATAAATTTTATGATAAACTACAAGGTCTGCCATTGTAATTACTCATATAAATCTATTTAAAGTAAAATTTAAAAAAATAATAATAATAATAATACTCTGATACCATTTTTTTTTTTGGACAAGAGTAATAAAGTGTATTAATTATTCCATTTCTTTGAAGGAGATTTTCGACATCACATCAAGGCAAGTGTAAGCTAGCATATATAAAAAGACTTTGAAGATGTCGTAAAAAAATACGATTAATAATTGTGTTATATTGGTGTTACTCATTTTTTTATTGTGTCATATTAGTGTTCCAAAATCTAACTAGCAAAATCTTTTATGATATGATTAATATTTGTGTAATCATATCATGTCAATTTGTTTATTTATTTATGACTTGTTTACTAATTTTTCATGTCATAATCGAGTAATCATGTGGTAAATAAGTAATCATATCGTAATTGAGCAATCGGGTTTCAATAGGGTCATAATCAAGTAATCGTGTCTTAATCGAGTGTCAAACACGAAATTGATCCATTTATTTATTGAATAATCGTGTCATATCAAATTGTTTATTAGATAGATCATATTCATATTTAAAGATTTTAACACGCTATTAAACAAACCATATTTATATATATTTATGTAAATTTTATATGATACGATACGATAACACGAATTGTGATGTTTTAAAAAAGACTTAACGATATCAATTATTATGCTAAACAATGGCCTACTATTTGAGTAAAGTAATTGATGTTTATAATCTTTAACAGTCCCATGGGTCATTCGAAACCAAGAGAATCAATGCACAATTGACAACTCTATAATTAAAATGTCTGTACAATAAAATCCTGCATACTGGAACGGATGAGAAAGATGAGTCATGACTTCAGTATGTGGAACCAAATTTTCAGTCAAATTAAGCAAAGCATTGGAATTTATAGATGGGACCAAAACTTTTTGAAACTGAAGGCCACTCGTCATGTGGCATGTCATATAAATAAGTGTTATTTGTCTGATTTTTCCTCCTCGGATTAGACCCATGTCGGTTCCCGCTAATTAGATCTAGCCAACGGTTCGGTTTGGTTTCGAATCGGAAGAGAACCGAACGGTTCTCAGTTCCACATTTTTGTGGAATCAGGAACCGGAACCGAACCAGACGGTTCTGGTTCCCTGCAGTTTTTTTAAAATTTTAATAATGATTTTAAAAAAATGAGATTAAAATATTTATTTAAAATTATGAATTTGAATTTAGATTACATTAAATTAAAAATAAAATTAAAGACCTTGAACTTAATATAGTCATATTTAATTTTCCATAATTGAGTCAGATTTTGTTTCGATAATAGTCATCTTTTGTTTTCCATAATTAATTCAGATCTAGCTTCCATAATTGAGTCAGATTTGGTTTTCTTTAATCCGCTAGATTTTATTTGTTTTCCTTAATTTCACCAAATTTTATTTTATTTCCTTAATTCCGTCAGATTTTATTTTCTTTCCTTAATCCCGTCAGATTTGTTTCTTTTTTTCTTTTTCTTTATCCCATTAGATTTGGTAACCTTATATCACATTAGATTCGACTCTTTACCTTCCTAACTTAGGGTGGCCGAAATTGGGGAGGTGATTTAGTGGATTTCTTGTTTAAGATGTGTTCCTAAAAAAATAGTAAAAGAAAAAAATCATTTTTTTGTTGAATTTGGTTTGGTTGCATAAGGGTTCTTAGTTGACAAGTTGATAATTGGGGATTGATGGTTGACTACACATTAAACTCTTCAAGGCGGTGGAATGAGGCCAAATGGAGGATTTGTGCTCATTCACTTTTATTTTTAATGTTTTATATCATTTTAGATTTGAAATGGTCATGATTCGTGGACGAATTATCTTGAAGAGAGAGGGAATGATATGATCCATATTGCGCTTCTTCGGCATTTTCAAATTGGCACAATTCAAGGCTTTGTTGGGCTTATTTCTAGTGGCATATGGTTTGATCTAATTGGGCTTTGTATTAATTAGTTAATATTCATTTATAAAAAGCCTAAATTATGTAATGGCCTTCATGTTAATTCATGTCATTTTTCGAAATTCTTCTAATTGGGCTTAGTTTAGGTAGTTTAAATAGTCTTAGGGCTTTTATTAGGTTAGAATTAGACTTTCGTATTTCAATAGTATTAGGATACTTTATTTTCTTCTATTTAAAGGTTATATTGGCGTCATTTTATAATGGAGAGAATGATGTATTATTGAAATGAATAAAATTATTTGGCTTAGGCTATTTCTTTAAGAGATGAGTAATATTCTCTTAAGTGTTCGTAGGAACAAGAATTATCAAAGATGTGGCTCTCTTCGTGGCATCCAACTAGCGGGCGGGGTCTCTTCAAGATACACTTGTGGTTTCAAGGAATGGGTTTTCTTGGAGTTTCTTGCTAATATTGGAAGGGTTTTTGTCCTTAAAAAAATCAAAAATCAAAATTCTTGGGGCATGTGCAATAGTTTCGGGTATCTTAGGGTTTGGCCAAGCGGGGTTCTTATCAGTACCTGGTTGGCCTAATGAAACCAGCCTTCAGTAGCTTTTCAATATCTTCCTTTACTTTGAGTTACACCTCTTTTAACATTCTTTTGAGAGGCTGGCAATGTGGAAAGAAGTCTAGCTTGATTGGGAGATGGTGTTCAACAAGGCTCCTACTAAGGCCTGACATTTCTTCCTAACTCCAAGCAAAATAGTTCTTATATTCCTGCAAAACCTCAACAATTTTATTTTTAAAGTCATCTTGGAGGAGTTGACTAACGTAAACAACTCTTAGGTTTTCTGGAGTCCCAATATTAATTCCTTCCAGATGATCTAACACTTCAGTTTTATTATCCTTCATCTTTGGTGGAGCTGGGACCAAGTCATGCAATTGGATTTCCTCCATTTCTTCCTTTGGTTCCTCCTCAAAAATCACTTCTACTCCGTAAGCTCCCTAAAATTCCTCCATTATTATCTTGTCCAGGACCTACTGCACATGTTCCATTGGTATTACGGTTGCAGCCACCGCATATTCATCTTTAGTAAAGTTAGTCATCAACCTATGTGACGACAGACTTATGCTTTAGCCTAAAAGGCAAAATAGCATTTGAGCTGATTTCTGCTAACTTCTTGTTTGTTGACTATTATGCTGATGCATCCTCCAATCTTATTCTTCCCGATAAATTGAACATGACTCAAATCCTCTTCATAATACAAGGCCTCTGTTGCGTCATTATGCGTTTGAAAAGGCCTCTCCTCTGCCCACATTACCTTCACTTTGTCTCATATCCACAACAAGAGAAATTGGTGCAATGAGGATGGCACACACTAGTTGGCATGAATCGAATCCCTTCCAATGAGAGCTTGATAACTAGCAGAGGAATTCAATATGAAAAATACAGATAGAGAAGTCTTACTGCCAACAGTAAGCTCGACGAGCAACACCCCAAGTGTTCCGGTTACCTCTCTTGTAAAAGATGCCATATAAAGTTTTGTTGATATTACATAATCCTCTTACTTTCACAATATTAATAGCATCCTGGAAGGCATCACATTCAATATTGACCTATTATCAACCAATACCCTAGATATTGGTCTTCCATTCACATGGGCCTTAATATACAGAGGTTTGAAATGTTTTGTCATCTCCTCTGAAGGCTTCTCAAATATCACCCTTTTAGGCCCTCCAAATTCAACAACTTGAATAATTACCTCATAGTACAGCCTCTTGTTTTCTCTTCCTTAAAAAATGAAGGTGTTTTACTTGAAGCTCCTTCTAAATCCTCCATTTCTGCAGTCTTCATTTCACCTTCCTTTGGGAAGTTTAACGAAAGAGTCAGACTTGTCGTGGTACTACCAAAAGGAACATGGTCTCATCATACCATGAAAGTGTTCTCTACACACTGCTCCTCTAGTAAATCATCCAAGCTCCCCACTGATTCCTGATCATCGATGGACTTCCTGTAAAATTTAGACTTTTCCTTCACAGGTTCTTGTATCTCCTCATTCCTTCTCAAGGTAGCCTTCTGACATAGAATCTTCCTCTTCTGGATTCGGGATAGTTTTTCAAGAAATTTTTTATGCTCCATTTTATACCACTTGTTTCCTGATCAAAACACTGGATGGGCCACAAATCTCGGTTGTCTCATCTGGAAAGAAAATGAATGAGATGACTTGGTTCTTGGAGGAAACCAAGTCTTGGTCGTGTGCTCTTTCCTAGGGCTTCGTCCTGCTTTATCTTGCTGCATTAAATACTTCTTAGGAACCTAAATCTTGCGAATTACCCTTCCAGGACGGGTTTCTGTGTTCTTTCCCCTCTGCCTCCTCTTGTAATTCAACATCTCCATCAAATCAAAACTGGTAGTATTCACATTAGCCACTGGAAGAAATGGATCTTTATCAACTAAAATGGTTTCTTTCTTCTCAGGAAATTTAACACTCTTTTATTGATTATAACATGTACCACACTTTTAAAAGCCCAGCAACAGTTAGTTGAATGACTGTATGAGTTATGATACTTACAATACTTCATTCCTTTGAACTCCTATTTGGTAAGAATTTTGTGATCATGAGGCAAAGTTAAGAAGTTCTCTTTCAGGAGAAAATCAACAATTTCCTCGGTCTTGGCCACATCGAATGAGAATTGAGTGGTACTAGAATTTGCTGTATTTTTCCATGCTCCAAATGTCTTCTTAATTAGAATATGACATATAAAGGATCCTGAAGTGTTGATATCTGTCACTACAACTCCTTGAGCATCTGCTTCCTAGTAATAGGATACCGTGGATGTTTTCCTCCAGTGGATTTCCTCCCTTAGTAACTCCTCGTGCTCACCCACTTTGACAGATAACTTGTAAAAGTCTCTGAATTCTATCCCTTAGAATTTCTTCATTAGTTCTATGTACAAGCCTCTTTGTGATATTTTTAAGAACTTTGTTTTTGACAGGTAGATCTTGCATCGATTCCTCATTTTCTTAAATTCTGGACGATCAAATTTCCTCAGCCCTGGTCCATAGATTTTCTGCACCACCTCCCTTTCAGTTTTTGCATCCACGTATTGGGGAATGTGCAGTGGATGAGGATTTCCTCGGTTAAATAGTGGAAAATTGCCCATCGGGCCCATTCCTGCATGTACTTCTTCTCATAATTCACCGGAGGATTGTTTGGATTCATGGATTGGAAGAAATATTGAGGAGCCATAGAAACCACAGGCCTGCCATTTCCAAAATGGCGGTCATTAGTAGCATGAATCTTGCTGAAACCTCTCATCTGAAATCATCCAACTTCTTCTCTCATGTGAGGAGGTTGGTATATGTCTTCCACTATGAGAATATGAGAAGGGTGGGGATTTGCTACGTAAGGACGGGATATGTCGTGTGTCTCGTGAGATCCTCCAGAGGATTACCCCTCGAGCTCCTCCTGTTTTACTGGCTAGAAATCGCTTTCTAGCCTTCATTCCTCTCATTTATGAAGTTGGAAGTTTTCCCATACATGTGTTATTCCATTATCTTTAGAGTCTGCAAGATTTTCTCATGGATCTTTGTCATTGCATCTTGGCTTGTCTCCAGCCTCCTAGATATTATATCTGCAATAGTAGCTAGATCAGTACTGAAATTGTTAGGTGGACTTGTATCACCTGAGGCTCCAACAACAGGCCATGTTGGCGTCAGATTTTCTTAACTGTGAATTGTAAGAGCAGATAGGTTCCTCTCAATTTACACCACTAGGTGTGGAACGTTCCCTTCTTACCCTACTGTTGTAGGTGCAGCTTCATCATCCTGAGATGTGGCAATGTCTTTTCCAAAATTAATTTTTGTCTTTGGCGATATTTTGCTAGTGGTCGCACCAAGCGTGCCAAAAATATTGTTGGCTCTGAAAAAATTTGGTGTTGTTGGGCGTGCCAGAGCAGCAAGTTTTCAAAGTTGAAATCGATGATAATGGCTGAATCTGAAAACGAGCAATTATTAATTGGTCCTCTAAAGTACGAAATGGATGAACAATTTAGATTCTAGTATAATGCTAGTAAATACACAGAATTACAAGTTACTGGAATTGAAAATTACTGGGAAAAGATTTTACTGGAATTAAACTCTAAATATAGAAGAAGTCTACTGAATCTAAAATTTTACATGAATTGAAATAGATTGCAGTTACAGATAGTTTGAATGAAAATTAACTACTGAAAATTGATACACAAAGATATATTGGATTTTTGGATTGTTGTTGTTGTTGTTGTTGAGTCGATTGTTCCTCTTGAGTGATGTCTCCACTGATTTTTATGATATTGCCACTAACTGCTTCTTTGTAAATAAATCCACGTTGTTCTACTTTTGAAGCAGTTCCTTTATGATAACGTTTATCTTGATTCTTTGGGTCTGAGTCAAGCTCTCTTTTATCAACTGGGCTGGGCTTTGGAGTTTTTGGGTTCAAACATCATCATCATCATCATCATCATCATCATTACTATTACTTTTTGTCTTTAGGGTTGCTTTTGTATTTTTTTTTTCCTCTTTGTTGCAAAATGCCAAAAGTAACGGAATGGCGGTGATGGCAAATTCTGTTAGGGGAGGTAGTTGTAAAGTTAACATATCACCTTTAATTACGTTAGTTTCTCAAATTTCAGGGGAGTTACATGAAAATTACTCCATCTTTCGGTCTTCCTGGGAATCATCGCAGTGGGAACGTAGGCTTACTCTTGTCACTGACGCGCTAAAACAATTACTCGCCCTTAACACCACACGTTAATTAAGTATAAGAAACAAATATTGTTATTGAAAATAATTTGATGGATTATCATTTTATCATATTATTAATAAGGCAAAAATGCAAAACTCACCCTCTACCTTTCACTTTTTTTCATTTCAGTCCTCTAACTTTCAGTTTTGTCAATTCAGTCCTCTAACTTTCAATTTTTGTCAATTCAGTCCTCCGTTACAAATCCGTTACTGCTGGTGTTACTGCTGCCAAAACGACGCCGTTTAACGGAGGACTGAATTGACAAAAATTGAAAGTTAAAGGACTGAATTGACAAAACTGAAAGTTAGAGGACTAAAATGAAAAAACGTGAAAGTTAGAGGACTGAATTGACCAAACTAATTTAATATTGTACTACTACTAATAATAATATAAATTGAAAACAAATTCCAACATTAGACAAGTAATTAGTGAGCTAAGTAACAACCCATTCATTTTTTAAAAAAAAAAAATCGTATTCATTCAAGAAATAATGATCTGATGAAGGTCGATCCTGAACAAGCATTATCTTCAACATTTTCGTGAGACATTAGAGATTACTGTTCAATTACATTAAAATTATATTTATAAATTACATTGTCAAATCAAATATTAAAAATTAAAAAATACATCACTTATCTTTGAAATGTAATCTCTAAAATTACATTTTGAAATGTAATTGTTGGAATATAATTTTTTCTTGTTATCATTAAAATTATATTTATTAATTTTCTTAACAGTTATAGCCTATTTTTTTTTCTTTTACTATTTAAAAAATAAGAAAAAGAAAAATAATTAATATGGCCTAAATTAAGGTATAAAAAATGCAAAACTGACCCTCTAGTTTTCACGTTTTTTCATTTCAGTCCTCTAATTTTCACGTTTTTTCATTTCAGTCCTCTAACTTTCAGTTTTGTCAATTCAGTCCTCTAACTTTCAATTTTTGTCAATTCAGTCCTCCGTTAAACGGCGTCGTTTTGGCAGCAGTAACAGCAGCAGCAGTAACGGATTTGTAACGGAGGACTGAATTGACAAAAATTGAAAGTTAGAGGACTGAATTGACAAAACTGAAAGTTAGAGGACTGAAATGAAAAAACGTGAAAGTTAGAGGGGAGTTTTGCATTTTTGCCTATTAATAACATTCTAATTTAAAGTGTTTTCATGATTTTAATATTTTTATTTTATTTTATTTTTACTTTACCTTATCTTTAAATGCCTTACCATCAAACACAATAACAGTATTAAATCATTATTTGACAATATCATATTCTCAAATATAATAAAGTAGATTATTTTATTTTACCTCTTATTACATTATCTTATTATATTTTAATAAATCTCACTATTTATTTTTAAATGTTGGAAATCATGCCGCTAAATCACCAGACTTTGGCTTAAACGGAGCAGGTAAAACCCCCGACTGCTCCAAGCTCTTACAAAAAATACCTCATGCACCCGAACTCAGAACCTGACAATCAAGTCGTAAGCCGTTTACCACCAAACCACACCCTTTGAAAGTAATAAATAAATCTCACTATACCCAAACCAAACAAATAAAGGCTCATTGTTGAGTCATCTGAGAGGATTTCTTCAATAATTCTATTACTTAATATAATATTTTTATTCTGTAAATAATGTAATATCAATTAATTGATATTTAGAATAATCTTGATTTATATATGATATTTTTTGTTTAAAAATAAAAATAAAAAAATACAACCACAAAATTTAAATAGAATAAGAATAAGATGGCTAATTAGAGAATAGAACTTTTATCCTAATCTCTAAATTTAAGCTTGATGAGTGGTAATGTATCACTATTTCCCACTCATTTGACCTAATATTTTGTATAGTTTCTTGGGTTTTGTGAATATTTTGATGTGTTTTGTGATATTTTGTAGATAAATAAAGTTTCATGACTCTCTAGAGGTGATTTGGGGCCACAACAGTGAAAAACGGACAAAAGGGCAAAATCATCATTTGGCGCGTCGCGACGTCTAACGTGCGCCGCCTCAATTCTAACATGCGCCGGGGACACGTATCAAAATCTGAGAAGTTTGACTTTGCTAACATGCGCTAAATCTGCTAATGTGCGACGTGCCACGTGTCAACATCACAGCTGATCATGCTAACGTGCACCATGCCACGTGTCATCATCATATGGTACCGACAATCACCATCGCCACGTGTCATCCACGTCATCAGAAGACCGAGTCAAATGCCGAGTCAGCTTGCCACTTGGCGTCCACGTCATCATCAGCCAATCACAGTGCGCCACGTGTCACAATCCTACGGTGTCGACAATCACTATCGCCATGTGTCGCCACGTCATTGTCACATCATCGCCACATCAGCTCAATTATTGAATTAATCATCCAAAATGCCACATCATCGGATAAGAATCTCAACGGACTAATCAGAACGTAACACGTGTCGCGTCGCGATGCGTGATCCTTGAGCGTCGCGACGTGGAGAGCCTATCGACGCCTATAAATTTAGCTCGAGATTTCAGTTTCAGATGTACCTTCCTCTCTATAATTCTCTAAATAAATAAGGATTTTGTAACTAGTTTTTTTTTTAATTTCAGTTTTGTAATTAATTTTTGTTTACTTTCTGTAATAGTAATTTACTTTCTTTACTTTTTCAGTTTTTACTATTCAGCTATGAGGAGGTAACTTCCCCCTGCTAGGGTGAAAGGTAAAACTTTTATTACTGTTATTTAGATTAATCTCCCTTAATTATATTATATTCACTACTTAAAATTTGACTTAACAAGGATACCGCTATATTGGTCGGTTGGTAATCAATTATAAACTAGTTTTAACCTGACTAGGCATGGATACCGCCTGGTTTGTCGGTTGGTAATTACCGCCTATATGGCTGGTTTATGGACCAATTGTGATACCGCTTTTATGGTCGATTAGACTTAATCTGACTTAATCAGGATATCGCCTATATGGCTGGTTGGTAATATAACACAAGTTAATATATTATATTAAGGGAGATATCTAAAATAGTAGTGATAAAAGTGGATCATTTTACTCTAGCATTTTTTTTTATTGTAATTTTCTTTATTTACTTTCCAGCATTTTACTTTTCAGTATTTTACTTTATGTCTTTTATTTTTAAGTTTTTACTAGCCCTAGTTATGTGTCGTAACTAAGTTAGTTATCTAGGGTTGTGATGAATTTTAATATCACCGGTTTATAAGGGGTTATTTTATAGTTTGGGTAATTTAAAGGTTTACTTATTAAGTCTTAAGCTTATGCGTATTGTTAACTGGCTACTAATATGATTGATCTGGTAAATCTAAAATAAACTTGACAAAGGAATTTTAGGTTTCAGCCTTAGACTTAATAACCTATGATCTTCCTTGAGGATAGATAACCCTTTAATAGATTTCCTTACATGATAGACATATACCTGTCGGGCGGGGGTAACCACAATTGGAACTTAATCTTAATGAATCCAGGTAATTTGGTTGACATAGATATATGGTTCAATTGGGTTATACTGGGTATTTGCATCTGACCATCGACAGAGGCTTTTGCATAATTTCGTGTTCCAGGTTAGTAATTGTTGGATTTTCTAGGTCCATATGATCGAATACAAGCAATAAAATAAACGTGCGAATACAACGAGAAAGTCACGGAATACTTACATCGAGCGGTTGAGCGACGCAGAGGCAACAAAAATTCTGTTTGCTGCTCACTGGTTCTCTTTACTGCTCACGGCAGTGCACAGCTTTCATCACTGGTTTCGGCCATTTTGAATCAACTTCCAAGCTCCAAGCTTCGTCGTGGTGATTCCCGGCTCATGGGTGGACTTCCCTATCACCTTCGTATGATCCCGGAGTGTGCTAGCACTCTCGATTTTGCCACAAAAACACACTTTTCTTCCCTTTCACTGCTCCTGTTTCTCAGCAGAGAAAAACAAAACAAGAAATGCCCTCTTGGGCGAGAGGATGAAGAGAAAGGATGAGAGAGAGAGATAAATGTGTTGATGGTGTTTTCAGGCACTATGTTATTTAAGCAGCACGACAGGGGTAAAAAAGGTAATTCACTTCTCAGCCAAGATCATTAATGCCAAACAGTAAGTGACCGAGCACTTTATGATCGGTAACCGAGCACTTGGGTTCAGATGACCGGGCAATTATTAGATCGGTAGCAGCATTCTTAGTTCAAAATACCATTGTGACCGACCTCATGAAGACCGAGCACATGGCGAGGCGTGCTCAGGAAGATAAGGCATCATGTTTTTACGGATAAGATGACAATTATCCTACTTCATGGGGTAAACTAGTACATCAATGTCCTAGTATGATAAAGGAAGTAAATGTAGTTTTTGATTAGGAATCCTTATGGAAAAAGGGAATAGTTTTGACTAGGAATCCTTATGGAAAAAGGAATAGTTTCAACTAGGAAATTCTTGTACAAATAGGAATATGATTCTTCACCATTATAAATAGGAGGATAGAGTGAGTGTAGAGAAGAGGACAAGAGAAAGAGAGAACAACAAAACAGAGAGAATAAAAGGAAGTTGAGAGCAAGGTAGAGTTGAGATCAGAATCACCAAGCTCTGACTTGTAAAACACAAAGAACGGTCTGAGAAGTGCATTTGAATAATAAAAGTATCATCTTGTTTGTGCCCGTGGACGTAGGTCGGATCCAAATCCACCGAACCACGTTAAATCTCCTTGTCGATTGGTGTATATTTGTCTTTTGCTAAGTTTGCCTTTGGTCCCCCATAACCAAACAAATTCACTATTGAAGGAGGATTTCCTCGGGAGTGATATTCCAATATTACCTTGAGACCAAAATCCACCGTCAACAGTTGGCGCCGTCTGTGGGGAACTCAACAAAAAGCAACTCGCGTAGTGAGACAATGGCGGAAGACGGAAGCCACCAACCATCAGGGAGCACGGCTGCAGATTGGATGGAGAAGATTGAGGAGAACCTTAGGAAAGAAATGGAGGAAAGCCAAACTCTGCTGCTAAAAACCATAGTAGACCGGTTAGAAAGGATAGAAGGAGCACACAATGGAAAATTCGAGGCCGGGACTAGCCGACGAAGGAACGACATAGCAGAATGAAAAGAATTGTCGATATAAGTGAGGACGACAGACCCGGAGGAGGGATACTTACAGGGTAAAGATCTGTAGTGGTTCAGGAGATTCCCAGACCGAGGACACATGGGAGGAAGAGAGTGACAAATCGTCACCAGACCCCTCCTATATAGCCCTCGCAACACCCGGCGAAAGGAGAAAGAGTATGACGAAGAAGTACGAGAAGATACCAGCCACGAGAAGCACCACCCCCGAGATAACAGAAAGAAAGGAGACCGCATGAGGCGGAATGGAACCAAAGATAGCAACATGAAATCTTGGTTACGGGAGGAGCTGATCAAATGGGGAGTATATCCCAATGCAAACAGAGGGGATGTCCAGGACGGCAAAGATGAGTCCCCCTCACAGAAGAAATAAAATCAGAGAAATTCCAAAAAGATTCAGCATGCCGACCATGACACCATACAAGGGCCATACCGATCCCAAAACTCACATTGAAGGTTTCATCCTACTAATGGGAGGGTGCAAGGAGCACAGGGGACGCCATCTGCAAAGTGTTCCCTTAACTCTAGCCGGACCGACCATTCTATGGTATAGAAGCCTAGCCCCAAGAAGCATCAGCAGCTTCACACAACTGAAAAAGTCATTCATACGACACTTCAAGGGGGCTTGTGTCCCCAGAAAGACAATTGGAGAACTAAGGCTTATGAAACAAGGAGACGATGAACCTCTGAAGATATTATTGAAAAATACCATAATATGGTGCTCGAAGTCGGAGGGTACGAATCACCCGAGGCCCTGGAAAGCTTGAAGGGAGCCTTGAGGGTCGGAAGGCTATGGACCCATCTAAGGATCCAAGACACCCCGGACTACGCCACCGCTCTGGAGGTGGCCCGAAAATTCGTTTTGTTAGAGAACGAAGAGAAAGTATCCCGAAAAGGGAACACCATCAGAGAAAGAACCGCAAAGGAGGGTGCCCCTCGTCGAACAGAAAGAGAACCCAGAAGACCACCCCCGAAGCACAAAGAATTCAAGCCACTGCACCGGGACAATCAAGAGAGAAGGGCGCCGACCCAAGTAAACCATGTGGTCGGGGAAGATGCATACATTCCCTTAAAGAAACCTCTGGGACAAATTGTCATGGAGATCCAGGGGAAAGGCCTCTTAGTGGAACCCAGCCAAAGAAGATTCCCCCCGGACAAAAGGAACCAAAAGGCTTATTGTGTACACCACAACTCCAAAGGACATGCAACAGACGGATGTAAAGATCTGCGAGAACAAATGGAAGATCTAGCACGAAACGGGTATCTAAACAAATACATTGACCACGAGGTCATGACAGCCAGACAAAGAGCACGTGGTCGCCAAATCAATATCATCGCAGGAGGAAGAACACTGACCGGAAACTCTAACCGGTCAAGGAAAGATTACAGCAGAACCCGAGGACCAGATGTCTTAGAAACAGAGCAGGTCACAGGGCTACATAGAGGCTGGTCGGTACCAATAATGTTCACTGATGAGGATACCCGAGGAGTAAGTTTCCCTCATGACGATGCATTAATAATCAAGGCAGTCATCAGCGGGTCGGAGGTAGACAGAATCCTGGTGGACCCCGGGAGCGCAGTTGACATAATTTCCAGAGAAGCACTGGACGACCTAGGGGTAGAATATGCAACCCTGACCAACGATAGCACTCCCTTATACGGTTTCGGAGGATCAGCCGTCATCCCACTAGGAAGAATACAGTTGGCAATAACTGTCGGGACACATCCTCGGACCCGGACGATCATGACAGACTTCACTGTAGTAGACTGCATGACAGTTACCAGGCCATCGTCGGGCGACCCTTCATGATGAAAACAAAAGCCGCGATGTCCTGCTACCACCTGAAACTGAAATTCCCCACTCGGGAGGGGATTGGAATTGTGTGCGGAAGCCAGAAAACAGCTCGGAGCTGCTTTGCAACTCTCTCACGAGAAACTCTCTAAATCACAGAAGACAACCGAAAACGACAAAGGAACCAGGGAGAAGAAGAAGACAGAAGCCCAGGCGCCTGGCCAAACAAATAAGGGACAGGAATTCAAAAACAGAGCCTCTCTCAAAATGACCCACAGAGAGTTGTAAGAATGGCAGTATGTCCCCAAGTATCAATAAAAACTTTTTTATTTATCCGCTCTTCTAAAAAATAAAAGTTTGCAAAAACCTCCAGGGACATACTCAATGCAACAATCCAAAACATAAGGAGAAATACGCCCTTGATGTACCAAACAGCTCGGGGCTGGATCTTATTCCGCCAAGGTCGTCTGGCTCGGGGTCGGGGCACGTCCCACCGAGTCAGCCCTTCGGACTGGGGACGTAACATTCCCCCAGTTCCAAATGCCTTCTTCAGCTCGGGGTCGGGGTATGTCCCACCGAGTCAGCCCTTCGGACTGGGGACGTAACATTCCCCCAGGTCCAAGTGCCTTCTTCAGCTCGGGGTCGGGGTATGTCCCACCGAGTCAGCCCTTCGGACTGGGGACGTAACATTCCCCCAGGTCCAAGTGCCTTCTTCAGCTCGGGGTCGGGGTATGTCCCACCGAGTCAGCCCTTCGGACTGGGGACGTAACATTCCCCCAGGTCCAAATGCCTTCTTCAGCTCGGGGTCGGGGTATGTCCCACCGAGTCAGCCCTTCGGACTGGGGACGTAACATTCCCCCAGGTCCAAGTGCCTTTTTCAGCTCGGGGTCGGGCTACGTCCCACCGAGTCATGATCATTAGTCTGGGGACGGGACATTCCCCCAGAACCATCTCTCTCAGCTCGGGGTCCTTAGGGACATACTCGACGCATAGGATCCGTGAGAAGCATAGCACGGGGAGGGATGATACCCCCGTGGCGATTGCTTACTCCAGTGTTACCGAACATAAGGAGGAATATGCCCTTAATGTGTCGAACACTCTTTGATCCTCATTTACCCGATGTAATGGATCCGTGGGAAAGCATAGCACGGGGAGTGATGAGGCCCCCGTGACGATTGCTAGCTCCAGTGATGCCGGACAAAAGGAGGAATGAGCCCTTAGTATCCCGAACGCTATTTGATCCATTCATTATTTGGATCCAAGAGAGGCGCAGCACGGGGATGCGTTGTGCCCCTGTAGCGTGTGCTTGCTCCAGCGCGGTAAGGAGGAGCCCTCGTGCAATACACAGGCTCCACAGTGACCCGACGTATAGAGGATGTGCCCTTACCATTCAAACGCTCTCCTGATCCAAATCCTGGTTCGCCGGGACACTGAATTGAAAGATTCAGAATTGTGTTTTGGAGACCTCGGGCAGGAAGCTGTTTTGAGGCATCCGTGTTATTGTTTATACTTGCGAAACGTTTTATTTTGGGACAAGCGCTAAGTCGCCCCCACCCTTTATTTTTATTTTTCAGAGTTTTGTTTTCGTTTTCCGCTGGTCTGGTAGGGGGACGCCTGTGCCGGACTCAGTAGGGCTTCAAAAGGTTGATTCACTTCCCTTTTGGGTAAATCCCACCTGATTAATCGGCTCGGGGCTGGATGCGTTCTGCCGAGGCCACTTGATTAATCAGCTCGGGGTTGGATGCGTTCCGCCGAGGCCACTTGATTAATCGGCTCGGGGCTGGATTCGTTCCACCGAGGCCACCTGATTAATCGGCTCGGGGCTGGATTCGTTCCGCCGAGGCCACGTGATTAATCTGCTCGAGGCTGGATTCGTTCCGCCGAGGCCACTTGATTAATCGGCTCGAAGCTGGATTCTTTCCGCCAAGGCCACTTGGGTTACCTGGCTCGGGGCTGGATTCGTTCCGCCAAGGCCACTTGGATTATTTGGCTCGGGGCTGGATTCGTCCCGCCGAGGCCACTTGTTTATTCGGCTCGGGGCTGGATTCGTTCCGCCGAGGTCACTTGGTTTCTCTCAGCTCGGGGTCGGGTTACGTCCCACCGAGTCCGTCCTTCTGGTCTAGGGACGTAACATTCCCCCAGGGCCAAGTGTTCATCTCAGCTCGGGGTCGGGTCGTGTCCCACCGAGTCCGTCCTTTTGGTCTGGGGACGTAACATTCCCCCAAGGCCAAGTGTTCATCTCAGCTCGGGGTCGGGTCGTGTCCCACCGAGTCCGTCCTTTTGGTCTGGGGACGTAACATTCCCCCAGGGCCAAGTGTTCATCTCAGCTCGGGGTCGGGTCGTGTCCCACCGAGTCCGTCCTTTTGGTCTGGGGACGTAACATTCCCCCAGGGCCAAGTGTTCATCTCAGCTCGGGGTCGGGTCGTGTCCCACCGAGCCCGTCCTTTTGGTCTGGGGACGTAACATTCCCCCAGGGCCAAGTGTTCATCTCAGCTCGGGGTCGGGTCGTGTCCCACCGAGTCCGTCCTTACCGAGTCCGTCCTTTTGGTCTGGGGATGTAACATTCCCCCAGGGCCAAGTGTTCATCTCAGCTCGGGGTCGGGTTACGTCCCACCGAGTCTACCTCTTTGGACTGGGGACGTAACATTCCCCCAGGTCCAAGTGCCTTTCTCAGCTCGGGGTCGGGGTACGTCCCACCGAGTCAGCCCTTCGGACTGGGGACGTAACATTCCCCCAGGTCCAAGTGCCTCTCTTCATTCGGGGTCGGGTTACGTCCCACCGAATCAGTCCTTCGGACTGGAGACGTAACATTCCCCCAGGTCCAAGTGCCTTTCTCAGCTCGGGGTCGGGTTACGTCCCACCGAGTCAGCCCTTCGGACTGGGGACGTAACATTCCCCCAGGTCCAAGTGCCTCTCTTCATTCGGGGTCGGGTTATGTCCCACCGAATCAGTCCTTCGGACTGGAGACGTAACATTCCCCCAGGTCCAAGTGCCTCTCTTCTTTCGGGGTCGGGTTACGTCCCACCGAATCAGCCCTTCGGACTGGAGACGTAATATTCCCCCAGGTCCGAGCATCTCTCACAGCTCGAAACAGGATCACATGCCACCGAGCACATCATCGTTAGCTCAGAGGCAAAATTTTCCCCTCACAATCAAGATTGGATCAGTCAGGGGTCAAGACCTCTAAATCTCTGGTACAGATATTACAGAGGAAGAGTCATTTTTAGTTTGGACAACAAGGGGAACTTCATCTCCTTATGGAACGACCCAAGTAAGCAATTTGCTTTGAGGTGGAGAATCGTTCAGAATAGGGTCAGCATCTCCAAATAACCGAGGATATGAAGACAGAAACAGAAGACTTAATTGATGGCGAAGGCAATTTCTCTGTGATTTCTAGAGCGACCACCAGCAAGGCGATCAGCACACCATCTTTATATAGTTCCCGACACCAACTCGCATACTCGTCAGAACCGAGAACTAGGGGACAGATGTTGATGGTGTTTTCAGGCACTATGTTATTTAAGCAGCACGACAGGGGTAAAAAAGGTAATTCACTTCTAAGTCAAGATCATTAATGCCGACCCGGCCACTAAGAGCCAAACAGTAAGTGACCGAGCACTTTATGATCGGTAACCGAGCACTTGGGTTCAGATGACCGGGCAATTAATTAGATCGGTAGCAGCATTCTTAGTTCAAAATACCATTGTGACCGACCTCATGAAGACCGAGCACATGGCGAGGCGTGCTCAGGAAGATAAGGCATCATGTTTTTACGGATAAGATGACAAGTTATCCTACTTTCATGGGGTAAACTAGTAAGTCAATGTCCTAGTATGATAAAGGAAGTAAATGTAGTTTTTGATTAGGAATCCTTATGGAAAAAGGGAATAGTTTTGACTAGGAATCCTTATGGGAAAAAGGAATAGTTTCAACTAGGAAATTCTTGTACAAATAGGAATATGATTTCTTCACCATTATAAATAGGAGGATAGAGTGAGTGTAGAGAAGAGGACAAGAGAAAGAGAGAACAACAAAAAGAGAGAATAAAAGGAAGTTGAGAGCAAGGTAGAGTTGAGATCAGAATCACCAAGCTCTGACTTGTAAAACACAAAGAACGGTCTGAGAAGTGCATTTGAATAATAAAAGTATCATCTTGTTTGTGCCTGTGGACGTAGGTCGGATCCAATCCACCGAACCACGTTAAATCTCCTTGTCGATTGGTGATTATTTGTCTTTTGCTAAGTTTGCCTTTGGTCCCCCCATAACCAAACAAATTCACTATTGAAGGAGGATTTCCTCAGGGTGATATTCCAATATTACCCTGAGACCAAAATCCACCGTCAACAAAATGTGTTATGTAATTTTGGTAATTGATTTTACAAATCAAATACACAAAATTTGGTTTCAAAAGTCAAGGCAATTAATGCCCACAATGCAACCACACACGTCACTCAATCACATCAATCAAAGTTGTCAAGTCACATCACTCACTCAAAATGACAAGTGATTTGACGCTTGATGCGACTAGCGATTTGACGATTGATTTGACTTGCGTGCCGCACTCGAATTCGAAATGCGAATGCGCTCGCAAATAATCTCGGGCTCGGGTTCGCTAATTAATTCCAAATTAACGAATTTTTCGTTGGGACGCAATTAAATGATTACGCCTAGCGAAGTCACTATTCACGTCGCTAACGAATTAATTCTAAATTAATTCGTTCGCCCGAATTAAAATCTAATTTTAATTCCGCGTCGAAATCCAATTTCATTAATATATCAAATATTATTTATCGATTAATTCCAAATTAATCGTATCTCTCTTTAATGATATTTTATCCCAGATAAAATATCTCCGCAATTAATCCCAGATTAATTTTCTCTCTCTCATCTAATTAATCCCAGATTAATTAAAGTGCGAGTCATACGTCATCGGTGAATCTTTGGGAAGCGACCCATGAGATCCCCGGATATGTTGGCAGTAAATTCGGTCGTCGGACTATCCGAACACGTAAGTACCTCGTACTACGTTTATACCGAATTACAAGACAAGGTTGGCTTCTAGCAAAGCGCCATGCCTCCCCAATTCTCCGGAAATATCCTTACAGGAATAATGAATCTGTATCAGGCGTAGTATACGTAGTATTGCGTATTTCTGTCCAGTATCGGATGATCACATGCGAGGCCTGGGGCTGGTACAGTGTCTGCCCCGTACGAAGCATATATCGGATAACTAGCAACTAGTCTCTTTAATATCGGATAATCATGACCAAGTCATATTATCCCGACGGTTGCAACCTTATTTAGAGAACCAGTTCTGTATCCCTGCGTGATCATCAACTCCATATGACTGGAGTGACACTTCCGTCTTGACATCACACCAACACACACTACGATTCTAGATATACCCAGATTGGCGTACACAGACCGGTTAAAGCCCTGGACGACCTCAACCAAAGTATATTGATTGTCGTATGTATTAGCGGTGCAAGTCTCAGGTTAAGACCAAATACACCTACCCTGATTTCGGACTTCCATAGACACATAGTCATACTACCAATGGAATTCCGAGGGGGTCTTATCCAGAGCGAAGCTGTTTCCCGTACCATCGGTGAAACACACAACCTCCTATTACACTTGCATGAGTATCCTATACCCAAATATATGAGAACTATGCGTTGTGCCCTCACAACGCGCACAAGTGTAATACTAGTCTTTTACGCATTCATCGATGTCCAATCTCGATAATGCTCTGACTAGGGATATTTAATGATTTATCCTTCGTGATTGATACTGTCTCATATCATTCTCAATCCAGGAACAAATCACAGGGACCTCCTATCATTTATATATCTAGGTGATCTAATCACAAATGATAAGAGTGCAATCTCCTTTGTCACATAGTTAATTTTACACAACAACACCGTGATCTGTACAAATAGTGACGCTATGGGTCATAATTGTCCAACAATCTCCCACTTGGCCTATAGCCAGTCACTCGAGTGCTTGACACCCGAACTATGTACGGTTGGCTCAAACTGCTGAGAAATGCTTTCGTCAGCGGATTTTCATGATTATCATCTGATGCGATTTATTCGATCATCACATCACCACGCCACGTGTATGATCCGAACGAATCAGATGAATATCGAAGTATGTATCTGGATCGTTGATGAGACCATTAATTCTTTAGCCTGTGCTCAAGCCTAGCTCAGCTGCTAACAGAATTATATCTAATCTAATTAGATTTTTTATCGACCCAAATGGCTTCTATTGCCGCTTCAGCTGCAGCAATAACCCGCATTTGTTGTTTATTCGGTAACAGTATCTTGCTTGGAAGATTTCCAGCTCACTGTTCCGTTATTCAAACTGTATAGTACCGTTTGTGACTTTTAGTCGTTTTATCATCGGTTTGAAACTTGCTACAGTGATCCCAGTCACTTCAAGTTCTCCATCTCCATAGTTAAGACAGCATCCTTAGTTCTCTAAGATACTAACGGATGTTCTTAACTTCAATCCAGTGACTATCACTTGGATTGGCCTGTTTGTGAATCCATATGCTCAAAGCGTATGAGACACCAGGTCGCGTACATTTTTCAATGTACGAGTTCTCTCGAGAGAGTTTTCGAAAGCCAAGCTTTCGCCGATTTTATTATGGGAATATCATTTCCAAGAAATGACATATTATCATTATTTATATAGGACAGCCACTGTCAGTGCGCTCCCACTAACCCTCTTATATACACAAGAATCATTTCCATTTTGAATTAAATCATAAACCATTATGATTACATCAAAACGATAATTCCAAGAACCTATGCTTGCTTCAATCCAAACATGGATCGAATAACCTGCAAACCTTGTTTGCTAGTTTTGGTACGACAAAACCGCCAGGATATTGTAAACATCCTCCAAAAGGTTTCCTTTTCAGGAAAGCGATTTTCCCGTAAAGCTGACATATTTCATAAATGAAACACGCAGCCTTAGCAAGCATTATCCAAATGGATTTATCGTGGCAACAGGTAAAAGGCTGAATCATAATCAACACAATGTTGGTAACGATACCTTTCCGCTAAAAGCCTAGCTTTATACGTTGATATGTTGCCATCCATGTATGTCTTCCTTGAAGACTTAAACAGTACCAATAGGCACAATGCCTTGCGGTACATCAACTAGTATCCAAACTAAGTTGATATACATGGAATCCATTTCGGACTCATGACACTTTGTCATATTAGGGAGTCGATACCTTGTATCACTTCCTCATACGTAGTCAGTTGGTATACCTCAATAAGATAGACATCTTTATGAGGTGAGATCAGAAACCCATACCCCAGGTTGTTTTCTGACTCTCTCTGACATAAGCGGTTCTTGTGTATATGAAGATTAATGGTAATATTTTCATCCTTGATGAACTATATATGTTCCATTAAGGATCTGTGCCTGGAATAGTATTACTCTGATTTTCATCGAGTTTTACTATCCTCCCACTTACTACTGCATATCGGTATTCCTCTTAGGAAAACCACATGGTGAGCAACAATCTAATTGTTCTCTTGTGAGTTGTATAAGTACTATACTCTGGTATCCCTAGGATAACCTACAATTGGCACTTATCCAATTTGGGTTTTAGTTTGGTATCATCCAAACATATGCCGAGCATTCCCAAATTATCAGGATTGTGAAACCCGGTTTCTTTCCTGTTCATATCTAATATGACGTCTGTCTAATAGATTTTAATGGAACCTTATTCAAAATAAGTCTTGCACTGTTTAACTTATTCCGTTGAAGGAAATGGTAGCTCAGAGCGACTCATGATTAACCTTATCATGTCCAACAAAATTCGGTTACTCAGTTCGGACACACCGTCACTTTGACGTGTTCCGGGAGGAGTCCTCATTTGAAAGAATACTTTACTCTTTCAAGTATATTAGAAACTTATTGCTTAAGTATTTTCCATTACGGTCTTACCGTGACGGTATAATACTATAGCCGATCTGTTTGTCTACTTCGTGTCGAAACTTAAAAGTTTTTGATTTGTGTTCTTCAAAGAAACACATAACCATAACGCGATGCCACATCCGTAAGGTCACGAAATATTCATATCCACATCTCTAGCCTAGCTAGACATGGGCCCACTTGCTTCACTATGAACTAGGGCTAACAATTGGTGGCATTTACACTTTTACCACCAAGTAATAGTGTTTTAGGCACTTGCCCAATAAACTAGATTCGTAGACTTTATTTGAATAGAATCAAATTAGTCCGAGTACCCACTCTTTAAAAGTGTGGATATACGAGTCTGGTTTAATTGTGTCCCAGACAACAATGCCACAATATGTTTCATCTGATCAAATCAGTTTGAGCTATTTGTTTGTCATTATATACGTTTGAGATTTATTTATATTCAAAATATAAATTATGTTATTCACATCTAATGTGTTTATCTCAATATCATCTTTATATAATAAAACACTTTAGTGTTCTAGAATATAAAGGTTCACCCGCAGCGGGTTAAACACTGATATAGAGATAATGTATCTAGTCAAACTAGTTACATTATAACAGTTTCCTAATCCTGCTCATAGCAGATTCTGAACATCAGTATATATTTATGTACCACACTAAGTATTTAAAATCCAATTTCAATACTAGTAGTGAACATAATCTTGACAAACATATTTGAAGTCAGAGCCTTGCTCGTTCTTCAATTCCTTCATGTCTGCTTTGTCCAAACGGTAGTCACGCTTCCGCAATCCCGTTTGCCACAATTAGTAAGACATTTTGGGATATGTCATTTATCTTCCTAGAAGATTATAATGATTTTGCCATTGCCCTTTTCACATTCCAGAAGCCTTTGGCCAAGCCTCGGTTTCTAGAATATCGAAGTAAGGTGCGCCTTGCGCTACTTGCCTAATTGCAAAGTTTGACTTTATTTATCTCTCCAAGAGTTAACTTCGCAATTTTAGTACTTCTAAAATCTAACATAGATTTATGAAGATCCTTCAATTTCTTATCATACTTTAAGGATCTAATCCTTAGTTCTGATTCAGAAATTAAGGAGTCTACTTGACAAGTATAATGGATTAAGCACTTAAGTTATCATCACATAAATCTTCCAAAGATTATGCTCTACTATTTGCTTAACTCCGGGCTTAGGCTTAATATATTATTTTATCAAATAAAATAACTTATTATTTTTCCAGGACCATCCTGAAATTTTATTCCCAATCTGAAAATTAAACCATTTAAACACATTTTCCCCAGGATTATGTTTTAAACGTCAATCTTTCAATTTATATCTTGATTCTAATAGTCCAACTATTTAATCAACGATTTAGGTACTATTTATTATAATGATTACAATAGTCCAACTATTTAATCAACTATAATTTAATAGATTAAAATCAATTATATTGATTACTATAATCCATTATAAAAATCAACTATAAATGAATAGTTTGAATATAGTCCAACTATTTATTAAAACAACATTTAAATATTAGTCCAACTAACATTTAATTTATATGACGAATGATATTTGTTTGAGCGCGTATGGCGAGTAATTGAACGAATATTGCAAATTCAATTCTTGCCTCCCACTATTTTTCGGCGAGCCTCTAACCCTCTGTCGAGTACTCGGGAAACCGTGTTTCCTAGTGGGCTAGGATCCCGTTAAATATCACACAATCTTGACTTTGGCCAACAAATTGTATGATAATTAACTAGGTAGATCTCTAAGATCGATTGGATCCAATCCAATTCCTAGATCCGGTAGGGGGACATCCAAGTCCGAAACATATATCTTATATATGCCAATACATCCAATGTATTACCTAACCTTTTTCCTCTGAATCAACTAAGCCTTGGCTTTGGCACAACAAACTTAGTGATCCCAGTCAAGCGCGACCCATTGACCATGGAAAGCTTCGTAATCAATGTCGATGGACAAGAAGTGGTCTTGACTTTGGCCAACAAACCACAACTTGGACAAGACACTGACATGTAACAAAGCTCTCGTGATTCAAACACATCCTCGACGGACAAAGGCCTTGACTTTGGCCAACAAACCAATGTCGTCTTAGATCTTGAGTGAGAATCACTCAATGGAAGGAAAAACGCTTAATATTTTGCGAGGGTTTTTCGAGTGCAAATTGGCAACCAATTTATTATCTTTGTTAAGGTCTCATCATCATACACCCTTAAACATGCATTCTAAACACATAATAAAGCGTATATGAAAAGTAATAATGATATGCGGATGGATACTTTACACAATTGATCCTAGATCAAATCTCTCCTTTCTCTCTCCCGCTAGCACAAATATTTCTTCTACCCGTTACACTACACTTCTAAAGAAACCTCATTTACATTGAGGGGAATAGGTGAGAAGAGAATACAAAGAATAAGGAGGTGATAAGGCTGGACACGCAGGTCCAATTAATAAATCAAATTTATTACAACAATTTCAAAATTGCCCCACCCATCTAATATCCATCTGATATACATTATTCATGCATCACAACCATGTATTCACACAAGCATGTTATCAATCAATCTAATCAAATTAATTAATCTGATAATTAGTGATCATCCAATGTTCAAACAACGATTTGATTTTGCTCTCGAGTCAAACTCGTTTTGCGAATAAATACTCAAAGTACGAATTCTCGAATTAAATTAAAAATACATCATTAAATCCAATTTAATATGCATTCAATTCTAATTCATTATTTAATTCCAAATTAAATATACACTTTTATAATAACCTTTACGATTTAAATTCCAAATTTAATCGTTACGGGTCTCAAAGCCCGATTAACGTCCAACGTCAATTTAATTAAAGTCCAATGGGCTTTTAATTAATTTCTTAAGGCGTGGACTTTTGGTCAACTCGGGTCGAACCGAATAACCAAAATCCAATCCGGGAGTTACCCCATAAGCCTAGAAATCAATCTTGGCCCATTAGGCCCAATTAAACTTTAAAGGTCCATTAAGTCGCATTTGGGCTTTATGGAAGCGGTTTTGGGCCCAATTGGATCCAATCCAATTTGCCTTAACCCAACTTTGTACAACAAAGCCCAATAAGCCCATTTACAACATTTCAAGCCCAATTTCCAAAATTAGCCCAATTAACTAAATTACTAAAATCCAATTTTACAATTTAATTAATCAAAGTGCATTAACATAATTAATCACCCAATCAATATTTCCAAAACACCAATTAGTACTAATTAATCATGTCATCAACATTAAAACATGTCCAACACATTTTAACAAAAATCAAACCCAATTACATGCTTACATTCTCGGCAATTTGGGGAATTTTGTCCGATTCGGTTTCAATCCAATTAAATTCCACAATCGACATTAAATCATATTCCCGAATGATTTCCAACACATCCAATTGTCAAAAATCAAAAATCCCAAGACATATAGGGCTCTAAAGTTTCGGCCAACACACCAAAATTTGGGCAAATTTGTTCCAAATAATTTTTAATCAAATTGATCCAATCAATCATCAATTAAACATGTTTATAAGCATACTTAAACATCCAATTCATTCAAATCATGCTCACAAATATTTTACCCAAATTTTAAGCCATAATTCAATTTCATGCTTTTAACCAGCTCTGATACCATTGTTGGATTTTCTAGGTCCATAGGATCGAATACAAGCAATGAAATAACGTGTGAATACAACGAGAAAGTCACGAATACTTACATCGAGCGGTTGAGCGACGCGGAGGCAACAAAAATCTGTTTGCTGCTCACTGCTGTTCTCTTTACTGCTCACGCACGGCAGTGCACAGTTTCATCACTCATGGTTTCGGCCATTTTGAATCAACTTCCAAGCTCCAAGCTTCGTCGTGGTGATTCCTGGCTCATGGGTGGACTTCTCTATCACCTTCGCATGATCCCGGAGTGTGCTAGCACTCTCGATTTTGCCACAAAATCACATTTTGCTTCCCTTTCACTGCTCACGTTTTTCACAGAAAAACAGAACAAGAAATGCCCTCTTGGGCGAGAGGATGAGAGAAATGAGAGAGAGAGAGAGAGATAAATGTTTATGTAATTTTGGTAATTGATTTTAAAAAACAAATCAAATACACAAAATTTGGTTTCAAAAGTCAAGGCAATTAATGCCCACAAATGCCAACCACACACATCACTCAATCACATCAATCACAAGTTGTCAAGTCACATCACTCAAAGTGACAAGTGATTTGACGCTTGATTTGACTTGCGTGCCGCACTCGAATTCGAAATGCGAATGCGCTCACAAATAATCTCGGGCTCGGGTTCGCTAATTCCAAATTAACGAATTTTCGTTGCGACGCAATTAAATGATTACGCCTAGCGAAGTCACGATATCACTTTCACTTCGCTAACGAATTAATTCTAAATTAATTCGTTCGCCCTAATTAAAATCTAATTTTAATTCCGCGTCGAAATCCAATTTCGTTTAATATATCAAATATATTAATTTATCGATTAATTCCAAATTAATCGTTATCTCTCTTTAATTGATATTTTATCCCAGATAAAATATCTCTGTAATTAATCCCAAATTAATTTTCTCTCTCATCTAATTAATCCCAGATTAATTAAAGTGCGAGTCATACGTCATCGGTGAATCTTTGGGAAGCGACCCATGAGATCCCCGGATATGTTGGCAGTAAATTCGGTCGTTGGACTATCCGAACACGTAAGTACCTCGTACTACGTTTATACCGAATTACAAGACAATGTTGGCTTCTAGCAAAGCGCCATGCCTCCCCAATTCTCCGAAAATATCCTTACAGGAATAAAGATCTGTATCAGGCGTAGTATACGTAGTATTGTGTATTTCTGTCCAGTATCGGATGATCACATGCGAGGCCTGGGGCTGGTACAGTGTCTGCCATGTACGAAGCATATATCGGATAACTAGCAACTAGTCTCTTTAATATCGGATAATCATGACCAAGTCATATTATCCCGACGGTTGCAACCTTATTTAGAGAACCAGTTCTGTATCCCTGCGTGATCATCAACTCCATATGACTGGAGTGACACTTCCGTCTTGACATCACACCCAACACACTACGATTCTCGATATACCCAGAATTGGTGTACACAGAAACCGGTTAAAGCCCTGGACGACCTCAACCAAAGTATATTGATTGTCGTATGCATTAGCGGTGCAAGTCTCAGGTTAAGACCAAATACACCTACCCTGATTTCGGACTTCCATAGACACATAGTCATACTACCAATGGAATTTCGAGGGGGTCTTATCCAGAGCGAAGCTGTTTCCCGTACCATCGGTGAAACACAACCTTCTATTACACTTGCATGAGTATCATATACCCAAATATACGAGAACTATGTTGTTGTGCCCTTACAACGCGCACAAGTGTAATACTAGTCTTTTACGCATTCATCGATGTTCAATCTCGATAATGCTCTGACTAGGGATATTTAATGATTTATCCTTCGTGGATTGATACTGTCTCATATCATTCTCAATCCAGAAACAAATCACAGGGACCTCCTATCATTTATATATCTAGGTGATCTAATCATAAATGATAAGAGTGCAATCTCCTTTGTCACATAGTTAATTTGTACAACAACACCGTGATCTGTACAAATAGTGATGCTATGGATCATAATTGTCCAACAGTAAACTGATATATTACACAAACATGAAATAACTACTTCATCTTTAAAAGATATTGGAAAGATTCACAACCCTGGATAGTATCTTAATATTGAATTTTATTTAATTTAATTTTGAGCAATTTTATTTACTTGTTTTTAAGTTTAAAATCATCACCATTTCAAATCAATCAATCAATCTTTTAGATACTAGTAATCTTTTGACCTCATAAAATTAATAGATTAGGTATTAAGTCCTCGTGGGATCGATACTTTTTATACTACTTGAACGATACGTGCGCTTGCGTTATACACATGTAAAAGCACCGGTCAAGTTTTTGGCACCGTTGTCGGGGACTTATTTATCTTTTACTATTAGTTTTGAGGTTAGATACCTTTACTTGTATCAAATTTTCTATTTGCTTATTATTTCTGTTTTCTTGTGTTTCAGGTTCTCAGACACTACATGAGATGAACCAGAAGCTTTGAAATCCGACTGCTCGACCCAAAAATTGAAAGAACCATCAGATAGTTGATAAGGGAAAGACGTGAAGGCCAAGAAGCTTTAGTCAACATGGAACCTTAACCTCTGGAAGTTGCACTACCAATATCCATTTGAGACAGAACCATTCCGGTGGTCGACAACTTCATTTCATGTATTGTACTTCCTCCTTCACCAGCAAATGCAAGGGACATCAAAACATGCATTCAGATGATTCAGCAGTCAGTGCAGTTTGGGGGGAATGCAACTGAAGATCCTAATGCCCACATCAGCAACTTCCTGAAAATTTGTGGCACTTTCAATTACAATCGAGGAGCTGAAGAAGCAATGAAACTGCGGGTTTTTCCATATTCCTTGAAAGACAGAGCAAAAGCTTGGCTACATTCACTACCAGCTGGTTCCATCACAACTTGGAACACTCTAGCCACCAAATTCCTTGCAAAGTATTTTCCACCAGCCAGAATAGCAGCAAAACTGAGGAATGACATCACATCATTTGTACAACATGACTCGGAAACTCTCTACGAAGCTTGGGAAAGGTACAAAGATTTTGCTCCGGAAATGTCTTCACTATGAAATTCCAAAATGGCTTCAAGTCCAAAATTTCTATAATGGACTTTCTGGACTGATGAGAACCACAATTGATGCTGCTGCGGGAGGAGCTTTGATGGAAAAAGGAGAAGATCAAGCTTGGGACTTAATCAAAGAAATGGCTAACAACAATTCCTTGTGGCCAACAGAAAGGAGCATGATTCAAAGAATTGTTGGAATTTATGATGTTGGAACCAATACAGCAGTCAACGCCAAGCTGGATCAGATATGCAAATTCATGGAGACTCTCAGCACTGGATCCACAAGTTCACCATATGGAGGAGCACCAGAACCAAACCAACTTGAAGAGACGGTGAATTATGTCAACAATTTAAACAAATAGGGTAACAATCCATATTCCAACACCTACAACCCATGGTGGAGGAATCATCCCAATTTCTCATGGAGCAACAACTCAGGACAAAAGAACTATCCACCACCAAGATTCCAACAGCAAAACCATGAGTTTGAAAAAGAACCAGAAATGAAGAATGGATTGCAGAGATGTTCAAAAAGCAACAACCAGCATATGATGCTATTTTTCAGAGCCAATCTGCTTCCATTAAAGCACTGAAGAATCAAATTGGACAACTGGCCAATGCTCAGAGTTACAGACCGCCAGGGAATCTTCCCAGCAACACAGAACCAAATCCAAAGAACATGGGGAATGAGCAATTGTCATGCCATCATATTAAAAAGCAGTACTGAAATCAACAAAGATGTTGGAGTCAAGGCAACTACTGAGGAAGTTACTAAAGAAAGCAGTGAAGCAGTTCCACAAATGGAGGAAAAAGAAGCAAAAGAAAAAGACCAAATCACTCCACCTCCACCTTTTCCACAGCGTCTTCAGAAAAACAAACTGGACAAGCAGTTTGCTCAATTCTTGGAGATTTTCAAAAAATTGCACATCAACATCCTATTTGCAGAAGCCTTGGAACAAATGCCCAGCTATGTCAAATTTATGAAAGACATTCTTTCACGAAAATGGAGATTGGGAGATTACGAGACAGTAGCATTATCAGAAGAATGCAGTGCTATCATTCAGAGGAAGCTTCCCCCAAAATTGAAAGATCCTGTCAGTTTTACCATTCCTTGCATCATAGAAGATCATAACTTCGATAGGGCTTTGTGTGATCTAGGTGCAAGTGTTAACTTGATGCCTTTTTCTATTTTCAGGAAATTGCAGATTGGAGAAACAATGCCCATTTCAGTCTCTCTACAACTTGCTGATAGAACGCTCGTATTTCCGAGAGGTGTAGTTGAAGATATGCTGGTCAAGGTTGACAAATTTATTTTCCCAGCAGATTTTATTGTCCTTGATATGGATGAAGATGTAAACGTGCCAATCATCCTCGAGAGACCGTTCTTGGCTATAGGTCGAACCATTATTGATGTACAAAAATGAGAATTAACCATGAGGATACATGACCAAGAAGTAACATTCAATTTTTTCAAGGCCATGAATTTCCCAGATGATGAAAAGAATGTGGAATGTTTCAAACATGATGTGATACATAGTACCATCCAGAACTCCAATGCAATGCAAAGTTCTACATGTCAATTGTCTGTGGAGCCTGAAGATAAAGCGTTCTGCGTACTGAAGAAGCTTATTCTTGCACTACAAGTAACAGAAGATGAACAGTTCAACCAACTCAAAGAATTGGAGGAATTTCACATACAGCCTTTTAAGAATGCCAAATTGTACAAAGAAAAGGCCAAGAATAGACATGATGAGAAGTTAGTGCGCATACAATTGAAACCAGGGCATAAGGTATTGTTAAACAAATCAAGGGTGAAACTCTTCTCATGGAAGCCAAAATCACGGTGGTCAGGTCCATTCCTAATCACCAAGGTTTTACCAGATAGATCCGTTGAGTTATATAATCCCGACTCCAACAAAAAATTCAAGGTTAAAAACAAGTGTGTCAAGCACTACTGGGGAGAATCAATTGAGCGACAAAAAGAAAGTGTCACACTTTCAGATCCTACCTAACGTTCGAGAAGTCACGTCTAGCTGACGACATTAAACTTAGCGCTAGCTGGGAGGCAACCCATGCAATTTATGTATATATTGTGATTTGGTGTGCTTTCATTTTGTGTGTTTAGTTTTTATAGGTTAAGTCATTTCAGGATGGAAGAAGTTCTTGCAAATCTTCACAAGTAATTTCCTTCTCTCCCTCAAAAATCTCTGATGAAAGTTTAAAAAGCTCGCTTGGAACAGATGAGACTACTGATGATCAAAGGTATTCCTACTGATATTCGTTGGATTATTGAAGCAAGAGTTTGATTGGCAGGTGAGTCCTCTGATCCATTTATTTCACATCTGCCTGGTTTAGGAAGAAGCACCTATGCTAAAAAGAGAAGAGCCAAAAGAATGGGTGTATGCTACAAATATGCTCGCATGTTTTGTAATACTCGTTGTCGTTCTTTAGGAAAATTTTCTGATAACCGTGAAGATAAGATTAATTTCATTAGTGATGGCTTGAGTAATGAGTCTTTGGATGACATATCTAAAACTCTTGAGACGCATCCCAGTGGATATGTATATCACGAAATTCGTGTGTTATATGCACAATTCCAATAGGAAAGACAACAGTTAAGTCTTGGGAATCTGACTCAAAAAGACCATGTTTGCCAATTTATAAGAAAATTGGATGGGAAGCTTGTCCCTGACGTATAGACGTCAATCAATTCGCTACGTTTCTTGTACATATTATATATCTTTGTCTTTTCCTAATAATTGTGATGTTTTTGTTGTTTTCTTTTATTTTCTCCGACAGGATCCAAACCTTTTTACCTTTTCCGATTTATATTACTGTTAACTAATAATTGTCATTTGGCAGGTACTAGTGCTATTATTTTACTCACCTTTTTCAGGTGTTATAAATTCAACTCATCATTGCACTTTTGAGGACATCCAGAGTAAAAGATGGAAGCCACTTCAAGAAGACGAGTTGAAAACATCTGTGTGTTTTGCGGTACTAGTGTTGGTATTAAACCAGAATACGTAGCGGCATCACAAGAATTGGGTCGAGTCTTAGCTGCAAGGAATATGCACTTAGTATATGGCGGTGGCAATCTTGGACTTATGGGGATCGTTTCAAAGGCTGTACAAGAAGGAGGCAGTCAAGTCTTGGGAATCATCCCAAAACCCTTGGCGGAAGCAAGTCTTATTGGACCATCAAACGGAGAAGAACTAATTGTTCCAGGTATGTCTGAACGACTTGTAGAAATGATTAACCGTGCTGATGCTTTTATTGCTTTGTCAGGTGGCTTGGGTACAATGGAGGAAATTTTTACAGTATTATCTTAGGCGAACCTGAACATACACCAGAAACCGCTTGGACTGTACAACATTGATGAATTTTATGATTTTCTTTGTGTGTTTCTTGAGGATGCCCGAAGAAATGGGTTCGTGACAAAACCTCTGAAGGAGCTCCTCTTTATTGCCAGAACTGCTCCGGATCTAATTGACCAAATCTTAGCTTTTGAACCACAATTTGACCATATCATTTCAAAATAAATTGGTCTGAAAATGATCGTGGTAAGAGGCGTCAGATAATCTGGATCTTAACCTTTAATTTTCATGTAGAATTTCAGCTAACCAGGTACTATCTTCTAAACTCCTTTTTCTACTGTTTAAGACATTGGGGACAATGTCTCATTTAGGTTTGGGGGATGATTAGTTGACTAGTATTTTGCTTTGTTATTTGTTTTGTTTGATGTTTTTATTTTTAGTCCAAAATTTTTCGAAAAATACAAAAAAAAAATTGAAAAATTATACAAAAATCAAAAAAAAATATTTTGTGTTTTTTTTGTTTTTAATTTGATTAATCGAGTGAAATTGGTGAGAGATAGCTGTGTAAGGAGTTCCCACTCCTGATACGTATTTCAACTCTATTTCGAAACAAGTTAATTTTTGTTTATTTCCTTTTGAATTATTTAATTTGTAAATTATCCATAAAATTGACTAAAATTGATCTGCATATGCTCAGTTGGCAGGTATTATCAACATGCATGGTAACATACGGACATAAGCTGTAATTGAAAAGTTTGTAATATTCAGTGCTCTAGTTTAATTGGAGGAAACATCTCAAAAAGCAATGGAGTAAAAAAAAATCTGAGATCCGAGTTATTAAGTCTGTAAGGGTGTTTTAACACCTAGTGCCCTAAAGCCAACTGGTTTGGGAGTCACTGGCCCAACACTCGCTACATGGATCGAAAGATGCTACAAAAAATATATATATCTGAAGTCTGAGTAATTAAGTTCGTAGGGGTGTCTTAACACCTAGTGCCTTAAAGCCAACTGGTTTGGGAGTCACTAGCCCAAAGCTCGCTACATAGATGGAAGATATTGTATATAAATAAAAAAAAATCAAAAAGAAAGAAAAAACTCAGAAAAAATCAGAAAAATATTCCATTGCTGCAAAAAGGTGTGAATTCTGATAAAACTTTAGAAAAAATATTACTCTCTTCTCAACTGCACTTGTGACTGTTGTGGGCGAAAATGAGTTGTTTAATATTTTGTTGGCTATGTATATGGAGAATGGTAAATATAATCAGAGAGTTTACTTATTCGGTAATTTAGAAAGAAAGAAAACAACTAGTAACTTGGAGTAGAAGTTTCACCTGATTAGTCACTAACTTCTTTATTTTCTTTTCTCTTGTCTTTTTGCTTTTGTGTGCATTAGTTTTTACTATCTTTTTACTTTTGTAAAACGTTTGTGGGTATCGTTGTTGTAAACCCTCACGAGACTACAACTCGTCCACTAGGTACACCTAGGGGTTTAAAGGCTTGTTGCATACGCTAAATGCAACCGTGATCCCTACGAAAGTGGCTTAGTTAAATTTTATTTTAAAGATGTTTATGTTATTTTATTTTATGTTTTGCTCGAGGACTAGCAAAATGTTAGGTTTGGGGGTGTGATGAGTGGTAAATGTATCAATATTTCCCACTCATTTGACCTAATATTTTGTATAGTTTCTTCTTAAGTTTTGTGAATATTTTAATGTGTTTTGTGATATTTTATAGATAAATAAAGTTTCAGGACTCTCTGGAGGTGATTTGGGGCCACAACAGTGAAAAAACGGACAAAAGGGAAAAATCATCATTTGACGCGTCGCGACGTCTAACGTGCGCCGCCTCAATGCTAACATGCGCCGGGGACACGTGTCAGAATCTGAGAAGTTTGACTTTACTAACATGCGCCGAATCTGCTAACGTGCACCGTGCCACATGTCAACATCACAGCCGATCATGCTAACGTGCGTCATGCCACGTGTCATCATCCTATGGTGCCGACAATCTCCATCGCCATGTGTCATCCACGTCAACGCCACGTCATCAGAAGACCGAGTCAAATGTCGAGTCAGCTTGCCACTTGGCGTCCACGTTATCATCAGCCAATCACAGCGCGCCACGTGTCGCAATCCTACGGTGCCGACAATCACTATCGCCACGTGTCGCCACGTCATTGCCACATCATCGCCACATCAGCTCAATTATTGAATTAATCATCCAAAATTCCACGTCATCAGATAAGAATCTCGACGGACTAATCAGAATGTGACAAGTGTCGCGTCGCGTGATCCTTGCGCGTCGCGCCGCGGAGAGCCTATCGACGCCTATAAATTCAGCTCGAGATTTCAGTTTCAGATGTACCTTCCTCTCTGTAATTCTCTGAATAAATAAGGAGTTTGTATCTAGTTTTCTTTTAATTTCAGTTTTGTAATTAATTTTTATTTACTTTCTGTAAAAGTAATTTACTTTCTTTACTTTTTCAGTTTTTACTATTCAGCTATAAGGAGGTAACTTCCCCCTGCTATGGTGAAAGGTAAAACTTGTATTACTACTATTTAGATTAATCTCCCTTAATTATAATATATTCACTACTTAAAATTTGACTTAACAAGGATACCGCTATATTGGTCGGTTGGTAATCAATTATAAACTGGTTTTAACCTGACTAAGCATGGATACCGTCTGGTTGGTCGGTTGGTAATTACCGCCTATATGGCTGGTTTATGGACAAATTGTGATACCGCTTTTTATGGTCGGTTGGACTTAATTTGACTTAATCAGGATACCGCCTATATGGCTGGTTGGTAATATAACACAAGTTAATATATTATATTCAAGGAGATATATCTAAAATAGTAGTGATAAAAGTGGATCATTTTACTCTAGCATTATGGGAATATCATTTCCAAGAAATGACATATTATCATTATTTTATATAGGACAGCCACTGTCAGTGCGTTCCCATTAACCCTCTTATATACACAAGAATCATTTCGTTTTGAATTAAATCATAAACCATTATGATTACATCAAAACGATAATTCCAAGAACCTATGTTTGCTTCAATCCAAACATGGATCGAATAACCTGCAAACCTTGTTTGCTAGTTATGTTACGACAAAACCGATAGGATGCTGTAAACATCCTCCAAAAGGTTTCCTTTTCAGGAAAACGATTTTCCCGTTAAGCTGTCATATTTCATAAATGAAACACGCAGCTTTAGCAAGCATTATCCAAATGGATTTACCGTGGAAACAGGTAAAAGGTTGAATTGCAATCAACACAATGTTGATAACGATATCTTTCCGCTAAAATCCTAGCTTTATACGTTGGTATGTTGACATCTATGTATGTCTTCCTTGAAGACTTATACAGTACCAATAGGCACAATGCCTTACGGTACATCAACTAGTATCCAAACTAAGTTGATATACATGGAATCCATTTCGGATTCATGACACTTTGTCATAATAGGGAGTCGATACCTTGTATCACTTCCTCATACGTAGTCAGTTGGTATTCCTCAATAAGATAGACATCTTTATGAGGTGAGATCAGAAACCCATACCCCAGGTTGTTTTCTTACTCTCTCCGACCTACGCGGTTCTTGTGTATTCGAAGATTAATGGTAATAGTTTCATCCTTGATGAACTATTTATGTTCCATTAAGATTTGTGCCTGGAATAGTATTACTCTGATTTTCATCGAGTTTTACTATCCTCCCACTTACCACTGCATATCGGTATTCCTCTTAGGAAAACCGCATGGTGAGCAACAATCTAATTGTTCTCTAGTGAGTTGTATAAGTACTATACTTATGGTATCCCTAGGATAACCTACAATTGGCACTTATCCAATTTGGGTTTTAGTTTGGTATCATCCAAACATATGCCTATCATTCCCAAATATCAGGAATGTGAAACCCGGTTTCTTTCCCGTTCATATCTAATATGATATCTGTCAAACAGATTTTAATGGAACCTTATTCAAAATAAGTTCTTGCACTGTTTAAAGCTTATCCGTTGAAGGAAATGGTAGCTCAGAGCGACTCATGATTAACCTTATCATGTCCAACAAAATTCGGTTACTCAGTTCGGACACACCGTCACTTTGACGTGTTCCGGGAGGAGTCCTCATTTGAAAGAATACTTTACTCTTTCAAGTATATTAGAAACTTATTGCTTAAGTATTTTCCATTACGGTCTTACCGTGTGACGGTATAATACTATAGCCGATCTGTTCTCTACTCGTGTCGAAACTTAAAAGTTTCTGATTTGTGTTCTTCAAGAGAAACACATAACCATAACGCGATGCCACATCCGTAAAGGTCACGAAATATTCATATCCACATCTAGCCTAGCTAGACATGGGCCCACTTGCTTCACTATGAACTAGGGCTAACAAATTGGTGGCATTTACACTTTTACCAAGTAAATAGTGTTTTAGGCACATTGCCCAATAAAGTAGATTCGTAGACTTTATTTGAATAGAATCAAATTAGTCCCAGTACCCACTCTTCAAAAGTGTGGATATACGAGTCTGGTTTAATTGTGTCTCAGACAACAACGCCACAATATGTTTCATCTGATCAAATCAGTTTGAGCTGTTTGTTTGTCATTATATACGTTTGAGATTTATTTATATTCAAAAATAAAATATGTTATTCACATCTAATGTGTTTATCTCAATATCATCTTTATATAATAAAACACTTTAGTGTTCTAGAATATAAAGGTTCACCCGCAGCGGGTTAAACACTGATATAGAGATAATGTATCTAGTCAAACTAGTTACATTATAACAGTTTCCTATCCTGCTCATAGCAGATTCTGAACATCAGTATATATTTACGTACCACACTAAGTATTTAAAATCCAATTTCAATACTAGTAGTGAACATAATCTTACAAAACATATTTGAAGTCAGAGCCTTGCTCGTTCTTCAATTCCTTCATGTCTGCTTTGTCCAAACGGTAGTCACGCTTCCGCAATCCCATTTTCCACAATTAGTAAGACATTTTGGGATATGTCATTTATCTTCCTATAAGATTATAATGATTTTGCATTTGCCCTTTTCACATTCCAGTTGCCTTTGGCCAAGCCTCGGGTTTCTAGAATATCGAAGTAAGGTACGCCTTGCGCTACTTGCCTAATTGCAAAGTTTGACTTTATCTCTCCAAGAGTTAACTTTCGCAATTTTAGTACTTCTAAAATCTAAACATAGATTTATGAAGATCCTTCAATTTCTTCATCATACTTTAAGGATCTAATCCTTAGTTCTGATTCAGAAATTAAGGAGTCTACTTGACAAGTATAATGGATTAAGCACTTAAGTTGTCATCACATAAATCTTCCAAAGATTATGCTCTATTATTTGCTTAACTCCGAGCTTAGGCTTAATATATTATTTTATCAAATAAAATAACTTATTATTTTTCTAGGACCATCCTGATATTTTTTTTCAATCTGAAAATTAAACCATTTAAACACATTTTCCTCAGGATTATGTTTTAAACGTCAATCTTTCAATTTATATCTTGATTCTAATAGTCCAACTATTTAATCAACGATTTAGGTACTATTTATAATAATGATTACAATAGTCCAACTATTTAATCAACTATAATTTAATAGATTAAAATCAATTATATTGATTACTATAATCCAATTAAAAAATCAACTATAATTGAATAGTTTGAATATAGTCCAACTATTTATTAAAACAACATTTAAATATTAGTCCAACTAACATTTATTTATATGACGAAAGATATTTGTTTGAGCGCGTATGGCGAGTAATTGAACGAATATTGCGAATTCAATTCTTGCCTCCCACTATTTTCGGCGAGCCTCTAACCCTCTGTCGAGTACTCGGGAAACCGTGTTTCCTAGTGGGCTAGGATCCCGTTAAATATCACACAATCTTGACTTTGGCCAACAATTGTATGATAATTAACTAGGTAGATCTCTAAGATCGATTGGATCCAATCCAATTCCTAGATCCGGTAGGGGGACATCCAAGTCCGAAACATATATCTTATATATGCCAATACATCCAATGTATTACCTAACCTTTTTCCTCTGAATCAACTAAGCATTGGCTTTGGCACAACAAACTTAGTGATCCCAGTCAAGCGCGACCCATTGACCATGGAAAACTTCGTAATCAATGTCGATGGACAAGAAGTGGTCTTGAATTTGGCCAACAAACACAACTTGGACAAGACACTGACATGTAACAAAGCTCTCGTGATTCAAAACACATCCTCGACGGACAAAGGCCTTGACTTTGGCCAACAAACCAATGTCGTCTTAGATCTTGAGTGAGAATCACTCAATGGAAGGAAAAACGCTTAATATTTTGCGAGGGTTTTTCGAGTGCTAATTGGCAACCAATTTATTATCTTTGTTAAGGTCTCATCATCATACACCCTTAAACATGCATTCTAAACACATAATAAAGCGTATATGAAAAGTAATAATGATATGCGGATGGATACTTTACACAATTGATCCTAGATCAAATCTCTCCATTTCTCTCTCCCGCTAGCACAAATATTTCTTCTACCCGTTACACTACACTTCTAAAGAAACCTCATTTACATTGAGGGGAATAGGTGAGAAGATAATACAAAGAATAAGGAGGTGATAAGGCTGGACACGCAGGTCCAATTAATAAATTCCAAATTTATTATAACAATTTCAAAAATTGCCCCACCCATCTAATATCCATCTGATATACATTATTCATGCATCACAACCATGTATTCACACAAGCATGTTATCAATCAATCTAATCAAATTAATTAATCTGATAATTAGTGATCATCCAATGTTCAAACAACGATTTGATTTTGCTCTCGAGTCAAACTCGTTTTGCGAATAAATACTCAAAGTACGAATTCTCGAATTAAATTAAACTACATCATTAAATCCAATTTAATATGCATTCAATTCTAATTCATTATTTAATTCCAAATTAAATATTACACTTTAATAATAAACCTTTACGATTTAAATTCCAAATTTAATCGTTACGGGTCTCAAAGCCCGATTAACGTCCAACGTCAATTTAATTAAAGTCCAATGGGCTTTTAATTAATTTCTTAAGGCGTGGACTTTTGGTCAACTCGGGTCGAACCGAATAACCAAAATCCAATCCGGGAGTTACCCCATAATCCTAGAAATCAATCTTGGCCCATTAGGCCCAATTAAACTTTAAAGGTCCATTAAGTCGCATTTGGGCTTTATGGAAGCGGGTTTTGGGCCCAATTGGATCCAATCCAATTTGCCTTAACCCAACTTTGTACAACAAAGCCCAATAAGCCCATTTACAACATTTCAAGCCCAATTTCCAAAATTAGCCCAATTAACTAAATTACTAAAATCCAATTTACAATTTAATTAATCAAAGTGCATTAACATAATTAATCACCCAAATCAATATTTCCAAAACACAAATTAGTACTAATTAATCATGTCATCAACATTAAAACATGTCCAACACATTTAACAAAAATCAAACCCAATTACATGCTCTTACATTCTCGGCAATTTGGGGAATTTTGTCCGATTCGGTTTCAATCCAATTAAATTCCACAATCGACATTAAATCATATTCCCGAATGATTTCCAACACATCCAATTGTCAAAAATCAAAAATCCCAAGACATATAGGGCTCTAAAGTTTCGGCCAACACACCAAAATTTGGGCAAATTTGTTCCAAATAATTTTTAATCAAATTGATCCAATCAATCATCAATTAAACATGTTATAAGCATACTTAAACATCCAATTCATTCAAATCATGCTCACAAATATTTTACCCAAATTTTAAGCCATAATTCAATTTCATGCTTTTAACCAAGCTCTTGATACCATTGTTGGATTTTCTAGGTCCATAGGATCGAATACAAGCAATGAAATAAACGTGTGAATACAACGAGAAAGTCACGGAATACTTACATCGAGCGGTTGAGCGACGCGGAGGCAACAAAAATTCTGTTTGCTGCTCACTGGTTCTCTTTACTGCTCACGGCAGTGCACAGATTTCATCACTGGTTTCGGCCATTTTGAATCAACTTCCAAGCTCCAAGCTTCGTCGTGGTGATTCCTGGCTCATAGGTGGACTTCTCTATCACCTTCGCATGATCCCGGAGTGTGCTAGCACTCTCGATTTTGCCACAAAATCACATTTTGCTTCCCTTTCACTGCTCACGTTTTTCAGCAGAAAAACAGAACAAGAAATGCCCTCTTGGGCGAGAGGATGAAGAGAAATGAGGAGAGAGAGAGAGAGATAATGTGTTATGTAATTTTGGTAATTGATTTTACAAATCAAATACACAAAATTTGGTTTCAAAAGTCAAGGCAATTAATGCCCACAAATGCCAACCACACACATCACTCAATCACATCAATCACAAGTTGTCAAGTCACATCACTCAAAGTGACAAGTGATTTGACTCTTGATTTGACTTGCGTGCCGCACTCGAATTCGAAATGCGAATGCGCTCACAAATAATCTCGGGCTCGGGTTCGCTAATTCCAAATTAACGAATTTTTCGTTGCGACGCAATTAAATGATTACGCCTAGCGAAGTCACTATTCACTTCCCTAACGAATTAATTCTAAATTAATTCGTTCGCCCTAATTAAAATCTAATTTTAATTCCGCGTCGAAATCCAATTTCGTTTAATATATCAAATATATTAATTTATCGATTAATTCCAAATTAATCGTTATCTCTCTTTAATTGATATTTTATCCCAGATAAAATATCTCTGTAATTAATCCAAATTATTTTCTCTCTCATCTAATTAATCCAGATTAATTAAAGTGCGAGTCATACGTCATCGGTGAATCTTTGGGAGCGACCCATGAGATCCCCGGATATGTTGGCAGTAAATTCGGTCGTTGGACTATCCGAACACGTAAGTACCTCGTACTACGTTTATACCGAATTACAAGACAATGTTGGCTTCTAGCAAAGCGCCATGCCTCCCCAATTCTCCGAAATATCCTTACAGGAATAAGGATCTGTATCAGGCGTAGTATACGTAGTATTGTGTATTTTTGTCCAGTATCGGATGATCACATGCGAGCCCTGGGCTGGTACAGTGTCTGCCATGTACGAAGCATATATCGGATACTAGCAACTAGCTCTACTTTAATATCGTGATAATCATGACCAAGTCATATTATCCCGACGGTTGCAACCTTATTTAGAGAACCAGTTTTGTATCCCTGCGTGATCATCAACTCCATATGACTGGAGTGACACTTCCGTCTTGACATCACACCCAACACACTACGATTCTCGATATACCCAGAATTGGTGTACACAGAAACCGTTAAAGCCCTGGACGACCTAACCAAAGTATATTGATTGTCGTATGCATTAGCGGTGCAAGTCTCAGGTTAAGACCAAATACACCTACCCTGATTTCGGACTTCCATAGACACATAGTCATACTACCAATGGAATTTCGAGGGGGTCTTATCCAGAGCGAAGCTGTTTCCCATACCATCGGTGAAACACAACCTTCTATTACACTTGCATGAGTATCATATACCCAAATATACGAGAACTATGCTGTTGTGCCCTCACAACGCGCACAAGTGTAATACTAGTCTTTTACGCATTCATCGATGTCCAATCTCGATAATGCTCTGACTAGGGATATTTAATGATTTATCCTTCGTGGATTGATACTGTCTCATATCATTCTCAATCCAGAAACAAATCACAGGGACCTCCTATCATTTATATATCTAGGTGATCTAATCATAAATGATAAGAGTGCAATCTCCTTTGTCACATAGTTAATTTGTACAACAACACCGTGATCTGTACAAATAGTGATGCTATGGATCATAATTGTCCAACAGTAAACTGATTATTACACAAAATGAAATAACTACTTCATCTTTAAAAGATATTGGAAAGATTCACAACCCTGGATAGTATCTTAATATTGAATTTTATTTAATTTAATTTTGAGCAATTTTATTTACTTGTTTTTAGTTTAAAATCATCACCATTTCAAATCAATCAATCAATCTTTTAGATACTAGTAATCTTTTGACCTCATAAAATTAATAGATTAGGTATTAAGTCCTCGTGGGATCGATACTTTTTATACTACTTGAACGATACGTGCGCTTGCGTTATACGCGTGTAAAAGCACCGGTCAAGTTTTTGGCACCGTTGTCGGGGACTTATTTATCTTTTACTATTAGTTTTGAGGTTAGATACCTTTACTTGTATCAAATTTTCTATTTGCTTATTATTTCTGTTTTCTTGTGTTTCAGGTTCTCAGACACTACATGAGATGAACCAGAAGCTTGGAAATCCGACTGCTCGACCCAAAAATTGAAAGAACCATCAGATAGTTGATAAGGGAAAGCGTGAAGGCCAAGAAGCTTTAGTCAACATGGAACCTTAACCTCTGGAAGTTGCACTACCAATATCCATTTGAGACAGAACCATTCCGTGGTCGACAACTTCATTTCATTTATTGTACTTCCTCCTTCACCAGCAAATGCAAGGACATCAAAACATGCATTCAGATGATTCAGCAGTCAGTGCAGTTTGGGGGGAATGCAACTGAAGATCCTAATGCCCACATCAGCAACTTCCTGAAAATTTGTGGCACTTTCAATTACAATCGAGGAGCTGAAGAAGCAATGAAACTGCGGGTTTTTCCATATTCCTTGAAAGACAGAGCAAAAGCTTGGCTACATTCACTACCAGCTGGTTCCATCACAACTTGGAACACTCTAGCCACCAAATTCCTTGCAAAGTATTTTCCACCAGCCAGAACAGCAAAACTGAGGAATGACATCACATCATTTGTACAACATGACTCGGAAACTCTCTACGAAGCTTGGGAAAGGTACAAAGATTTTCTCCGGAAATGTCTTCACCATGAAATTCCAAAATGGCTTCAAGTCCAAAATTTCTATAATGGACTTTCTGGACTGATGAGAACCACAATTGATGCTGCTGCGGGAGGAGCTTTGATGGAAAAAGAGAAGATCAAGCTTGGGACTTAATCAAAGAAATGGCTAACAACAATTCCTTGTGGCCAACAGAAAGGAGCATGATTCAAAGAATTGCTGGAATTTATGATGTTGGAGCCAATACAGCAGTCAACGCCAAGCTGGTTCAGATATGCAAATTCATGGAGACTCTCAGCACTGGATCCACAAGTTCACCATATGGAGGAGCACCAGAACCAAACCAACTTGAAGAGACGGTGAATTATGTCAACAATTTAAACAAATAGGGGAACAATCCATATTCCAACACCTACAACCCAGGGTGGAGGAATCATCCCAATTTCTCATGGAGCAACAACTCAGGACAAAAGAACTATCCACCACCAAGATTCCAACAGCAAAACCATGAGTTTGAAAAAGAACCAGAAATGAAAGAATGGATTGCAGAGATGTTCAAAAAGCAACAACCAGCATATGATGCTATTTTTCAGAGCCAATCTGCTTCCATTAAAGCACTGAAGAATCAAATTGGACAACTGGCCAATGCTCAGAGTTACAGACCGCCAGGGAATCTTCCCAGCAACACAGAACCAAATCCAAAGAACATGGGGAATGAGCAATGTCATGCCATCATATTAAAAAGCAGTACTGAAATCAACAAAGATGTTGGAGTCAAGGCAACTACTGAGGAAGTTACTAAAGAAAGCAGTGAAGCAGTTCCACAAATGGAGGAAAAAGAAGCAAAAGAAAAAGACCAAATCACTCCACCTCCACCTTTTCCACAGCGTCTTCAGAAAAACAAACTGGACAAGCAGTTTGCTCAATTCTTGGAGATTTTCAAAAAACTGCACATCAACATCCCATTTGCAGAAGCCTTGGAACAAATGCCCAGTTATGTCAAATTTATGAAAGACATTCTTTCACGAAAATGGAGATTGGGAGATTACGAGACAGTAGCATTATCAGAAGAATGCAGTGCTATCATTCAGAGGAAGCTTCCCCCAAAATTGAAAGATCCTGTCAGTTTTACCATTCATTGCATCATAGGAGATCATAACTTCGATAGGGTTTTGTGTGATCTAGGTGCAAGTGTTAACTTGATGCCTTTTTCTATTTTCAGGAAATTACAGATTGGAGAAACAATGCCCATTTCAGTCTCTCTACAACTTGCTGATAGAACGCTCGTATTTCCGAGAGGTGTAGTTGAAGATATGCTGGTCAAGGTTGACAAATTTATTTTCCCAGCATATTTTATTGTCCTTGATATGGATGAAGATGTTAACGTGCCAATCATCCTCGAGAGACCGTTCTTGGCTATAGGTCGAACCATTATTGATGTACAAAAATGAGAATTAACCATGAGGATACATGACCAAAAAGTAACATTCAATGTTTTCAAGGCCATGAATTTCCCAGATGATGAAAAGAATGTGGAATGTTTCAAACATGATGTGATACATAGTACCATCCAGAACTCCAATGCAATGCAAAGTTCTACATGTCAATTGTCTGTGGAGCCTGAAGATAAAGCGTTATGCGTACTGAAGAAGCTTATTCTTGCACTACAAGTAACAGAAGATGAACAGTTCAACCAACTCAAAGAATTGGAGGAATTTCACATACAGCCTTTTAAGAATGCCAAATTGTACAAAGAAAAGGCCAAGAAGAGACATGATGAGAAGTTAGTGCGCATATAACTGAAACCAGGGCAGAAGGTATTGTTAAACAAATCAAGGGTGAAACTCTTCTCATGGAAGCCAAAATCACGGTGGTCAGGTCCATTCCTAATCACCAAGGTTTTACCAGATAGATCCGTTGAGTTATATGATCCCGACTCCAACAAAAAATTCAAGGTTAAAAACAAGTGTGTCAAGCACTACTGGGGAGAATCAATTGAGCGACAAAAAGAAAGTGTCACACTTTCAGATCCATCCTAACGTTCGAGAAGTCACGTCTAGCTGACGACATTAAACTTAGCGCTAGCTGGTAGGCAACCCATGCAATTTATGTATATATTGTGATTTGGTGTGCTTTCATTTTGTGTGTTTAGTTTTTATAGGTTAAGTCATTTCAGGATGGAAGAAGTTCTTGCAAATCTTCACAAGTAATTTCCTTCTCTCCCTCAAAAATCTCTGATGAAAGTTTAAAAAGCTCGCTTGGAACAGATGAGACTACTGATGATCAAAGGTATTCCTACTGATATTCGTTGGATTATTGAAGCAAGAGTTCGATTGGCAGGTGAGTCCTCTGATCTATTTATTTCACATCTGCCTGGTTTAGGAAGAAGCACCTATGCTAAAAAGAGAAGAGCCAAAAGAATGGGTGTATGCTACAAATATGCTCGCATGTTTTGTAATACTCGTTGTCGTTCTTTAGGAAAATTGTCTGATAACCGTGAAGATAAGATTAATTTCATTAGTGATGGCTTGAGTAATGAGTCTTTGGATGACATATCTAAAACTCTTGAGACGCATCCCAGTGGATATGTGTATCACGAAATTCGTGTGTTATATGCACAATTCCAATAGGAAAGACAACATTTAAGTCTTGGGAATCTGACTCAAAAAGACCATGTTTGCCAATTTATAAGAAAATTGGATGGGAAGCTTGTCCCTGACGTATAGACGTCAATCAATCCGCTACGTTTCTTGTACATATTATATATCTTTGTCTTTTCCTAATAATTGTGATGTGTTTTGTTGTTTTCTTTTATTTTCTCCGACAGGATCCAAACCTTTTTGACCTTTTCCGATTTATATTACTGTTAACTAATAATTGTCATTTGGCAGGTACTAGTGCTATTATTTTACTCACCTTTTTCAGGTGTTATAAATTCAACTCATCATTGCACTTTTGAGGACATCCAGAGTAAAAGATGGAAGCCACTTCAAGAAGACGAGTTGAAAACATCTGTGTGTTTTGCGGTACTAGTGTTGGTATTAAACCAGAATACGTAGCGGCATCACAAGAATTGGGTCGAGTCTTAGCAGCAAGGAATATGCACTTAGTATATGGCGGTGGCAATCTTGGACTTATGGGGATCGTTTCAAAGGCTGTACAAGAAGGAGGCAGTCAAGTCTTGGGAATCATCCCAAAACCCTTGGCGGAAGCAAGTCTTATTGGACCATCAAACGGAGAAGAACTAATTGTTCCAGGTATGTCTGAACGACTTGTAGAAATGATTAACCGTGCTGATGCTTTTATTGCTTTGTCAGGTGGCTTGGGTACAATGGAGGAAATTTTTACAGTATTATCTTAGGCGAACCTGAACATACACCAGAAACGCTTGGACTGTACAACATTGATGAATTTTATGATTTTCTTTGTGTGTTTCTTGAGGATGCCCGAAGAAATGGGTTCGTGACAAAACCTCTGAAGGAGCTCCTCTTTATTGCCAGAACTGCTCCGGATCTAATTGACCAAATCTTAGCTTTTGAACCACAATTGACCATATCATTTCAAAAATAAATTGGTCTGAAAATGATCGTGGTAAGAGGCGTCAGATAAATCTGGATCTTAACCTTTAATTTTCATGTAGAATTTCAGCTAACCAGGTACTATCTTCTAAACTCCTTTTTCTACTGTTTAAGACATTGGGGACAATGTCTCATTTAGGTTTGGGGGATGAGATTAGTTGACTAGTATTTTGCTTTGTTATTTTATTTTGTTTGATGTTTTTATTTTTAGTCCAAAATTTTTCGAAAAATACAAAAAAAAAATTGAAAAATTATACAAAAATCAAAAAAAAATATTTTGTGTTTTTTTGTTTTTAATTTGATTAATCGAGTGAAATTGGTGAGAGATAGCTGTGTAAGGAGTTCCCACTCCTGATACGTATTTCAACTCTATTTCGAAACAAGTTAATTTTTGTTTATTTCCTTTTGAATTATTTAATTTGTAAATTATCCATAAAATTGACTAAAATTGATCTGCATATGCTCAGTTGGCAGGTATTATCAACATGCATGGTAACATACGGACATAAGCTGTAATTGAAAAGTTTGTAATATTCAGTGCTCTAGTTTAATTGGAGGAAACATCTCAAAAAGCAATGGAGTAAAAAAAAATCTGAGATCCGAGTTATTAAGTCCGTAAGGGTGTTTTAACACCTAGTGCCCTAAAGCCAACTGGTTTGGGAGTCACTGGCCCAACACTCGCTACATGGATCGAAAGATGCTACAAAAAATATATATATCTGAAGTCTGAGTAATTAAGTTCGTAGGGGTGTCTTAACACCTAGTGCCTTAAAGCCAACTGGTTTGGGAGTCACTAGCCCAAAGCTCGCTACATAGATGGAAGATATTGTATATAAATAAAAAAATCAAAAAGAAAGAAAAAAACTCAGAAAAAATCAGAAAAATTATTCCATTGCTGCAAAAAGGTGTGAATTCTGATAAAACTTTAGAACAAAAATATTACTCTCTTCTCAACTGCACTTGTGACTGTTGTGGGCGAAAATGAGTTGTTTAATATTTTGTTGGCTATGTATATGGAGAATGGTAAATATAATCGGAGAGTTTACTTATTCGGTAATTTAGAAAGAAAGAAAACAACTAGTAACTTGGAGTAGAAGTTTCACCTGATTAGTCACTAACTTCTTTATTTTCTTTTCTCTTGTCTTTTTGCTTTTGTGTGCATTAGTTTTTACTATCTTTTTACTTTTGTAAAACGTTTGTGGGTATCGTTGCTGTAAACCCTCACGAGACTACAACTCGTCCACTAGGTACACCTAGGGGTTTAAAGGCTTGTTGCATACGCTAAATGCAACCGTGATCCCTACGAAAGTGGCTTAGTTAAATTTTATTTTAAAGATGTTTATGTTATTTTTTTATGTTTTGCTCGAGGACTAGCAAAATGTTAGGTTTGGGGGTGTGATGAGTGGTAAATGTATCAATATTTCCCACTCATTTGACCTAATATTTTGTATAGTTTCTTGCGTTTTGTGAATATTTTAATGTGTTTTGTGATATTTTATAGATAAATAAAGTTTCAGGACTCTCTGGAGGTGATTTGGGGCCACAACAGTGAAAAACGGACAAAAGGGAAAAATCATCATTTGACGCGTCGCGACGTCTAACGTGCGCCGCCTCAATGCTAACATGCGCCGGGGACACGTGTCAGAATCTGAGAAGTTTGACTTTACTAACATGCGCCGAATCTGCTAACGTGCACCGTGCCACATGTCAACATCACAGCCGATCATGCTAACGTGCGTCATGCCACGTGTCATCATCCTATGGTGCCGACAATCTCCATCGCCACGTGTCATCCACGTCAACGCCACGTCATCAGAAGACCGAGTCAAATGTCGAGTCAGCTTGCCACTTGGCGTCCACGTCATCATCAGCCAATCACAGCGCGCCACGTGTCGCAATCCTACGGTGCCGACAATCATTATCGCCACGTGTCGCCACGTCATTGCCACATCATCGCCACGTCAGCTCAATTATTGAATTAATCATCCAAAATTCCACGTCATCAGATAAGAATCTTGACGGACTAATCAGAACGTGACAAGTGTCGAGTCGCGTGATCCTTGCGCGTCGCGCCGCGGAGAGCCTATCGACGCCTATAAATTCAGCTCGAGATTTCAGTTTCAGATGTACCTTCCTCTCTGTAATTCTCTGAATAAATAAGAGTTTGTATCTAGTTTTCTTTAATTTCAGTTTTGTAATTAATTTTTATTTATTTACTGTCTGTAAAAGTAATTTACTTTCTTTACTTTTCAGTTTTTACTATTCAGCTATAAGGAGGTAACTTCCCCCTGCTATGGTGAAAAGTAAAACTTGTATTACTACTATTTAGATTAATCTCCCTTAATTATAATATATTCACTACTTAAAATTTGACTTAACAAGGATACCGCTATATTGGTCGGTTGGTAATCAATTATAAACTGGTTTTAACCTGACTAAGCATGGATACCGTCTGGTTGGTCGGTTGGTAATTACCGCCTATATGGCTGGTGCTGGTTTATGGATAAATTGTGATACCGCTTTTTATGGTCGGTTGGACTTAATTTGACTTAATCAGGATACCGCCTATATGGCTGGTTGGTAATATAACACAAGTTAATATATTATATTCAAGGAGATATCTAAAATAGTAGTGATAAAAGTGGATCATTTTACTCTAGCATTTTCTTTTATTGTAATTTTCTTTATTTACTTTCCAGCATTTTACTTTATGTCTTTTATTTTTAAGTTTTTACTAGCCCTAGTTATGTGTCGTAACTAAGTTAGTTATCTGGGGTTGTGATGATGAATTTTAATATCATCGGTTTATAAGAGGTTATTTTATAGTTAGGGTAATTTAAAGGTTTACTTATTAAGTTTTAAGCTTAATGCGTCTCTTGTTAACTGGCCACTAATAAGATTGATCTGATAAATCTAAAATAAACTTAACAAATGAATTTTAGGTTTCAGCCTTAGACTTAATAGCCTACGATCTTCCTTGAGGATAGATAACCATTTAATAGATTTCCTTACAGGATAGACATATACCTGTCGGGCGGGGGTAACCACAATTGGAACTTAATCTTAATGAATCCAGATAATTTGGTTGACATAGACATATGGTTCAATTGGGTTATACTGGGTATTTGTATCTGACCATCGACATAGGCTTTTGCATAATTTCGTGTTTCAGGTTAGTAAACCGATATATTACACAAAAATGAAATAATCACTTCATCTTTTAAAAGATATTGGAAAGATTCACAACCCTGGATAGTATCTTAATATTGAATTTTATTTAATTTAATTTTGAGCAATTTTATTTACTTGTTTTTAAGTTTATATTCATCATCATTTCAAATCAATCAATTAATCTTTTAGATACTAGTAATCATTTGACCTCATAAAATTAATAGATTAGGTATTAAGTCCTCGTGGGATCGATACTTTTTATACTACTTGAACGATACGTGCGCTTGTGTTATACGCGTGTGAAAGCACCGGTCAAAGCTTTTTAGCTCATTGAAATTTTTTGCCCCTAAAGATAGAGGTGTACAAATTTTTGGGTTACTGACATGACCCGACCAGATTTCAAAAAAAAAAAGAAATTAAGGTTAATTCGACCCAACTGTTTGATTTTAAAATCCGATCAGTATTTCCTACAGTAAAATTTTTATTATTTTTTTAAAAAGTTTATTATTTTTAAAGATTTTGCTACTATTTCAGTTGGTTACTGTTTTTGTTGTCTTGAAGCTTTATATGTACGATATATTTTCGGGACATGAAATTATTAATATTCATGTCTTAAAATAATTATTAGATAAAGAAAAAATTCTTTTTTTTTGCCGACCAACCCTGCTCAAGTCTAATAACTTAAATTCGAATTTTGAATTTGCTAATTCACTTGACCCGACCGATTCAATTTTAAAAAAATTTATATAAATCCAACCCGAAAACCCAACCCGACCTGACCTGTTATATCTCAATCTATAGATACTCTTCAGCCTTACCCTACCGGATCAGTCTTTATTACATACTACACGTATCATTAATCTTGCGTGGCATTAGGTCATCGTAACAAATTGCAAATTATGTCATCCCGATGACGTCAGAATCTAGACCTCATTCATCTAACGGTGAAAACGACTTATCAAATCAAAGTCACCAATATATATATCAATACGCCACCCGCATCGCTCCGGAAATTAACATCGTTTCTCTATTATTATTCAATAAATAAAGTAAATTCCACACGAAAAATATACCTAAAATTCATATCAAAATATATTTATGTTTCCATTTGACGTTTAAGGAAACAATTTCTTTCTTCTTTTTTTTTTTTTTTTTTTTTTTTCTGTTTTGATTTGGAAGAATGGAATCAGGAAAGAGGAAAAGGGGCGAGAAAGAGAAGAATGAAGAGAGGAAGAAAATGAATAAGGTGATCGGAAAAGCAGAGGAGGAGGGCGAGGAGGAAGAAGTGGAGGAGTTTTTTGCGATACTGAGGAGGATGCAAGAGGCCGTCAAGTATTTCGGCGAAGGGTGGAGGGCGGCGGTGGAGACGGCGGCGATTGTTGAGAGGAAAGCTAATGAAGTTGAAGATGATCAGAGGAGATTAAGGAGAAAGATGAAAGTAATGGCGTTTTAGATTTGAACGCTGAACCAGATAAAGATAGTGCGAGTCATCTTGCTGATTAGATCGCTTTTGGAAGTTATGTAATTTATTTCTGCTTCAACTTTATTTAGTTTTAGTTGATTTACACTGTAATTTGAATCTGATCATCTACCTGACTGTCTTTTTTGTTTAATTTTTAATTATTATATACGATTTTATTATTATTATTATTATTAAATGCATATTTTTCATATAGAATAGCAGGATGAAAGTTATATATAAACGAAGTATAATGATGTCTGTACTCCATTGTTTCTCTGATCATCGATATTTTAAAAGAAATTTGTGCTCGAAATAGTTAATTTAATTAAATTAAATTATTTTTGATTTTTATATTAATTTAAAAAAAAAAAAAATTTGTTGTTGCTGGTCGGCTGGACTTACTCTAATTATAGCGGGCGAGCCCTTTAAATTATTTTTATATCCCTTAAATAATTAATATTAATGATTATGATTAAAAATTTAAAAATATACTTATTATATATTATTTTATGAACATAAACATGAACTTAAAAATACACAAATAATATTGGAAATGGAAGATATCATAGCAGACCTGTGAGTCGGCATATATACTTGACTGGTGATTAATGATTATGTAGTCTGTAGATGCTTTGTTTGGTGAGAGAGTTAAATATTGTGATTAATTTTTTAGAGAATTATTGAAAACTTCTTTTTACTCTGACCAAGTCTTAATAAAAACAATCTCGTTTAAGAAATCATATTTTTTTTTAAAATTTTTACTATTTAATTTAAAGTTAACCATATTCTTAAATCATTTTTCTTCCTTCAATAGCACATGCATAAAATATAATGATTTTTTTTTCTGCTCTCTATTAACTTTAGAGTTAGCAAACAGGTCAGATTAAAACCATTCTTAAATTCAAATGTATTTATTAATATTTTTAAAATATTTAAAAAAAATTCAATTTGTTAAACTTTAAATTGATGTTCTTAATATGTTTTTTCTTATCCAAATTTAAATTAAAAAATACTTAAAATTTGATTGGCTTTTTAAAATTTGGCTTATTCGCCGACCCTAATTAACTAAATGACTTAATCATTCTTATAAGTATTTGTACGAAAAAAATAATGTATTAGAAATTGAATGTGCTCTCAGTTTAAATTTAATTAAATTTACTAAAGATTTAATAAATTGATCTCTAATTAGATAAAATTTAATTATTATAGGTACTTGTATAGAGTCTGTATTTTGTTCGGGCTGAACACATTTTTAACTATAATTTTATTTCATAACAAAAATCTTAATAAGATTTTAGGTATTGATCTTGTAAATGATCCGGATCTAGTTGGTTTTATATTATAAATGAGACAATTGCTTTAATTACACTTAATATTTATATTTTATTTGTTTGTCTATCAATTCTCAAATAGTATTTTTAATTCATATTAGAGTTTCTCTCTCGACTTACTCTCTCATTTGAAAATATATTTGTAATTATAAATAACTTTTAAAACATTAATTTTCTTTTGGATGAATTCTAATGAAATTTATTCAATTTAAGTTTAATTTTCTTATCGAACTTGAAATCTTAACCATCACGCAAGAGTTAATAATCAGAATTTGCATCACGAAACACAAAAAATAAAAAAAAATTCATGAAAAAACTTATAAAAATCATTCAAAGTAAAATAACAAATAACAATAAACAAAAAAAACTAAAAAATTGGTAGTTTTTTAGGACGACTGTTATTTATGTCTCTTATTTTAGTAGGAGATTATGTTTTAATATTTTAATAGGCTTTTTTATAATAATTTTTTAAGTTACAAATAAAAAATTAATTGTAGAAATTAGGTGTCATGAATGTTTTTTGTTTTATTTTAATAGGAGATTACAATATATCTTTTCATTGTAATAGTTAATAAAAAAATTAATTATAGAGATTAGATACCACAAATATTTTTTTTTAATTTTAATGGAACTTATTTTTATAATTTAATAATAAGATATTACATTATTAATTAATTTAATTAATATGTTTCTTATTTTAATACGAGATTATGTTTTTATATTGTAATAGGTTTCTTATTTTAATTTATTTTTTTATAATAAAAAATTATAGAGATGTTTTAATTTTATAATTTAATAATAAATAAGAGATTTTATTTTTATATTGTAATAGGTTTCTTATTTTAATTATTATTATTTTAATTTTATAATTTTAAAATAAAAATAAATAAATTTTGAGATATTTAAATTTTATAATTTAATAATATAAAATTAAGTTGTCATGTATTCAATTAATATGTTTCTTATTTTAATAAGATATTAAGTTTTTATTTTATAATTGGTTTCTTATTTATTATTAATTAATTAATTAAATTATTAAGTTTCTTATTTTAATTGGAGGTTATGTTTTTATATTGTAATAGGTTTCTTATTTTAATTATAAAATTTAATAAAAAAAAATTATAGAGATATTTTAATATTATAATTTAATAATAAATATAAGATTCTATTTTTATATTACAATAAGTTCCTTATATTAATAATTTATTATTTTAATTTCATAATTTTAAAATAAAAAATAATTTAGAGATATTTTGATTTTATAATTTAATATAAAAAAATTATTGCAGAGATTAGGTGACACGTATTAAATAAATAGGTTTCTCATTTTAATAGAAGATTATGTTTCTATTTTATTATAGGTTTATAATTTTCATTTTTAATACTAAAACTAATTTTAGTGATATTTTAATTTTACAAATTAATATATTCTTATTATAATATATTTCCTATTTAATAAAATTTAATAATGAATCACCATATGACGAGATAGAGAGACTTAAAAATATTTAACTTTTTGTACATAATTATTAATATATCATACCTGAGATTGTAAATATTTTGTTATTATATTTTGAGTTCGATATTACCTAGATGCTCTCGTTGTAAGTTTTGGGAAGACAACGAGAAACTTACCCCCAATAAACTTTGCTAAAACAAATTAATTATGACCCATCTTTAAGTAATATTTGCATCACTTAAGCAACAAGTGACACATTTTAGGTAGTTTAAATGATATTGTAATTGTGATTGAGTAAGTATAATTGTCATTGTAACTGAAAAATATGTCTAAATTATGTATATGTGTCTGGCATTGTGATTGGAAAAATGTATTTGAATATTTATAACTCTCATTGTAAATAAGAAATATGACTAAAAATTATGTATGTGATTGACATTGTGACTGAATTATATGTGTAAATATAATTGTGACTATGACTATCTATGACTATGATTGTGATTATAACTATTACGATATAGCGACAATGAGGCTAATTTTGACATTGTTGAATTCTTAATTTGAGAGAGTTTCCTTAATGAAAGTTATAGATATGAATGCTAACTGTATGTAGCATTTTACAAATTATGATTTCGGGTCAAAATGAAGGAGATATGAGTATTTGAAAATAGCTTATCAATAACTATAAATATAAAGGTCATTGTTGATTCTTTTTTATCGAAACATATCAACAATGACATTAGTTTTAAAGCTTATGATTTGTATATTAATGATATGTATTTTTTTTGAAACACTTTATATTTTATGATATCTTTAGTTTTTAAAGGTTTAAGTTAATTTTTTAAAAAAATAAAAAATAAAAAATCAAATTTGGCTCCGTAATCCAGCGCTGTTTTCTTTTCTGATTTTCTCTCTTTCTCTCTCTCTCTTTTTTTTTTTTTTTAGAAGTAAACTTGTTATTATTCAATTTTGTTAGACATATTAATGTCATTTTACATATATAAATATATAAAGAATTTTTT